>JACEFZ010023021.1:40000-58002 GCA_014155875.1 Cepaea nemoralis | reverse complement strand
TTTAAACCCTTTTTTTTCGAACAATTGGGGTTAATTAAAAAAAAATTTTTTTCACATCACGAAGATTTTGCTAAGAATTATCATGCAAAGAGTTAGGAGGAAAATACAACCTGAAATAGGGGAAGAACAATGTGGGTTTGTAGAAGGCAAGGGTACAGTAAATGCTGTGCATATACTGAGAACAGTAATTGAACGTTCTATAGAAGTAAACAAAGATCTATATCTTTGCTTTATTGACTACACAAAGGCTTTCGATAAAGTAAGACATGTCAACATGATAAAGATGCTTGTAGATTTACAAATTGATGGGGAAAAAACTTATACGTAAAAATACATATAATGGAAACAACAAGCCGCCATAAGAATTGATAATGAAGTAAACCAATATCAGCCTATTAAGAGAGGTGTGAGACAGGTATGTGCAATGTCTCCAGATCTTTTTTTTTCCTGTACAGTGAAAATATTTTCAGACATATAGAAGATATGGTAGGAATCATCATTGGGAGACGATACATCAATAATATTAGATATGCGATGATACAGTCTTGAATGCAGACAATGAGCAGGATCTGCAACATTTAGTAGATGCGGTTGTTGCACACAGTGAACAACTGGGGTTAGAATTGAATTGTAAGAAGACACAGATTATGGTCGTCACTAGGAAGAATGAAACACCACAATGTAATATACAATTAAATGGGCGTATTCTTCAACAAGTGAATCGGTACAATTTTCTCAGAACAGTCATAAAATTTTTGTTTATACTTCTTAGTTCTTCTACCAGCAGTATGAAAATCCCCTGCCGGCTTGCTAGGCCAGTAGCAGGTTTAGGACACAAATCTGACCACAGGGAGTCCATCTCCTATGGCGAGCCATAGCCCCATTAGCCCATGACCATAATGACCATGACCATCTAAGCCCATAATCGGGCACTCTCACGATGTTTATACTTCACCTCGACACCGCAAGGTACAAGAGGAACATGATGAGATGAGATCAGTCATAACATTTGATGGGAGATGCCTTAAAGAGATTAGAACCAGAATTGCCATTGCGAAGGTAGCTATTTGCAATATGAAAAACATACTGACCAATAAAATGATATCAGTTGAAACGAGAAAAAGAGTGTTGAAGTGCTAAATAGAACCTGCACTTTTGCATGGATGTGAAGCATGGACAGTGAGCAGACAAGCTGAAGAAAATCTGATGGCTGTGGAAATGTGGTTTCTGAGGAAAATGCAAAGAATACCACAGACAGACAGAAAACTCAATGAACAAGTCCTTCAAGAAACAAATGAAAATAGTAAACTGATTAGAGACATTAGATGCAGACATTCTAAATTTTTTGGGCATGTTATGAGAAGAAATGATCTGGAGAACTTGGTGACAACTGGCAAGATCGAGGGGAACAGACCAAGGAGCAAGTAGAAGCTAGTACCTAGAAGCAAGTACCTGGATGGTTTGGCCATGTGGCATGGGCCAGACAGGAACACGGAGCTGATTCATGACTCTGGTGATTGAGTGAGATGGCGAAACATTACCACCTACGCTTATCGGCATGGCACATGATGAGGGATGGATGGACAAGTCAAAGGTAAAACAATGATGGTTTCAAGTGAAGTTTAATTATTTTATTGTATGTATTATTTTAATGTAATAGAATTAGGGCAGCAAAACCAGAGCTATGAAAGTCAGACCCAGGAACAAAATATGCAGAAGCTAATAAAGAAGTTAGGAAGCAGTTAAGATTGCATAACAGACAATATATACCTGTAGTGAATTTGAATAACAAAGACACAAACAATAGATTGCACAGTTTATTGCCTGGCATATTTCGCTGCATCTCGCCAGGTACATTCTGCAGATTTCACACAATGTAAAGTAAATTAATTTGATAAATACATCATCTGAAATATACTCATGTTCGATAGAATAGGACCAAGAGGACTCCCCATGGCCACTCCGTCAATTTGGCGGTATGACTTTGTTAGAAAATTGAATTGTATGTTGGCGGTACATAGTAGTAGTAGCCTCTCCAGAATAGACGTTGGTATGCCTAGTTTTAGTTGTTTGTCTTTAATGCGTTCACTTATTATTTTCACGGTCTTATCTGTTGGAACGTTGGTGAATAGGGAGGCTATATCTATGGATGTCATATGTTTGTTATTTATGTCCATGGTATCAAATAATTCCACCAGTTCGAATGTATCTCTGAGTATTTTTGGATCGAAGGACTGTTGTACTGGCTTTAAAATGTCGGCTAGCCATCTCGCCATTCGGTGTTGAGCAGAGTTAACCATGGACAGGATTGGTCTTGGTGGGATGCCGTGCTTGTGAACATGCCGGACTTGCTTCACACCTGTCCAGTACAAACAGGGCTTAGTACGGACCCTGTTTGACCGTGCTAGAAGGATATGCACCCAGGACACACTGACAGAGGAATTTGAAACTCTGAAGAATGTCTTAAACCTGAGTGGGTACTCCACAGGATTTATAAAGCACCACTGCCAACTGCTCAAACCAAAACCAGACGAAACTACAGTCCTTAAACTCAAGGTATTCATCCAGCTAACCTTTCTAGGGGATGACGTAATGCAACGTCTACAAGACAGGATTACTGCAGCAGTAGGCCAAACATTCTGTGCTGAAACTCTGGTAATTAGGTATAGAACCACACCGATTCCCTCACCAGCAGTGAAAGAGCCTGTTCCTCTGTATGCCAAAAACAATTGTATTTACCAATTCACATGTATGTGCCAGGCCTTCTACATTGGCAGAACAGAGAGGCAGCTTAACAAACGAGTGTCAGAACACATACCTCAATGGGTCAACAAGATACAACACACAGGCGATGCGAACCTAGTGGGCTGACACGATGAGGGCCGACACACTGGAAGCCTCCAGCGTCATCTATCGTTAGGCACATTCTCAAAAGCGGCCATGTGGTTAACAGAGACATTGCCTTTCGCGTGTGTTTAACACACAAAATACTCGCTTGTTAAAGTTTGCAGAAGCAATAATGATCAATCAACGCAAGCCAGATTTGTGCAAACAGAAAGACATGTTAGTCAGCTTAAAATTACCGTGGTAGACAATTGACATTACTGTGCAAACATGTGTATATTTCAGCTTGAAGGATTTATCTAGTTAATTTACTTTATGCTGTGTGAATTCTGCAGTATGTTCCCAACGAGATGCAGTGAAATATGCCAGGCAATAAATTGTGCAATCTATTGTTTGTGTCTTCGTTATTCAAATATATACCTTACCTAGCAAGAGAAGAACATGCAGATATTTAATCGATGTAAATGTGTTGGGAAGTAATAGTGATACATTTAGGCTATCAATGTGAGTAGCTGATATCACATTCTTGTATTTTGAAGAATGTGATTGTTTGAAGTGCATTTCTTCCAGTTGATCTGCTTGATTTTCACTTCGCCTTTGACTATCAAAATGGTTGCTGTTGTTACAAGTTTGTTTACTTTTAAAAATTATATTAGGATCTTAATTTGCTTTTGTGATCAGTTGACATACACAAATTTGTATTGGTATTAATACGATCATGTAGTAGTTTGCCAGACACATGGTGAATCAAGAACATGTTGAATCAAGAACATGTTGAATCAAGAACATGTTGAATCAAGAACATGGTGAATCAAGAACATGGTGAATCAAGAACATGTTGAATCAAGAACATGGTGAATCAAGAACATGGTGAATCAAGAACATGTTGAATCAAGAACATGGTGAATCAAGAACATGTTGAATCAAGAACATGGTGAATCAAGAACATGTTGAACTTGTGCAGGAATGACAGCAGCCCAGCAGAGAGAGATTATTAAGCAGTTTACGGCGGGACGTGTGAGACTTCTGGTGGCGACATCTGTCGCTGAGGAGGGCATTGATAACCAAAAATGCAACCTGGTGATCAAGTACAACTACACGGGCAATGAGATTACGATGGTGCAGACAAGAGGTAGGCTCACCTCACCTTGTCTCTTTACATTACTCTTTATTCCCAAAATATATTCCAAAGATTTGTTAGTCGTACCATCTATGTTCTTTGTACCAGATGTTGATAGTTAATCAGATTCCTCAGATTTGTTTGTCGTACCATCTATGTTCTCTGTACCAGATCTTGATAGTTAATCAGTTTCCTCAGATTTGTTAGTTGTACCATCTATGTTCTCTATACCAGATCTTGATAGTTAATCAGATTCCACAGATTTATTGTGCCATGTATATTCTCTTGTACTAGATGTTGATAGCAAATCAGTTACAGGAAGTTTACAATGAGGGTGGAAACATGAAAGCCAATAAAGTATCAATGACGGGAGATGAAAAGAGGTAATCACAATATGAATGAAGGGAGATAAACAGAGGTCATCATATTATAATTATGAGAGATAAACGGAGGTCATCACACCATGAATGACAGATAAATATAGGTCATCATATTATTAATTTTGGCAGATAAACAGGTCATTGCAGTATGAATGAAAGGAGATAAACAGGTCATCACAATATGAATGATGGAAGATAAACAGAGGTCATCATTGTATGAATGATGGGAGATAAATAGAAGTCATCATTGTGTGAATGATGGGAATTAAACATAGGTCATTACAGTATGAATGATGGAAGATAAACAGAGGTCATCACTGTATCAATGATGAGAGTTAAACAGAGGTCATCACATTATGAATGACAGGAGATAAACAGAGGTCATCACTGTATGAATTAATGGGAGATAAACAGAGGTGTATCAGTGTCGGGAGATAAACAGAGGTCATCACTGTATGAATTAATGGGAGATAAACAGAGGTGTATCAGTGTCGGGAGATAAACAGAGGTCATCACTGTATGAATGACAGGGATAAACAGATGTCATCATTGTATGAATGATGGGAGATAAACAGAGGTTATAATTGTATCAATGTCAGGAGATAAACAGAGGTCATCACTGTATGAATGATGGGAATGAACGAACGAACAATCTTTATTTTCAAAGGGTTGAGAATTTGGCATGCAGGCCCGTCTGACATTCTGCCCTTCTTTTCTATTTCCTCTCATAAATTCTTTCACTCAATATCACTTATGAAGCTAATCTTTGACAACAAAAGAACAATAAGCATTAAAACACATGAAAAATAATCAATAATACATGACTCACTGAGGCAATGTTTAACATGGGCATTATAAATACCTAAGGAAGGTGTAGCGTGCCAACATATGGGAATGTTTATTGGCTAGTTGTCGTTTGAGATAATTTACCATTATTATTGTTTTGTTGTTGTTTTTTGTTTATGGGGGCATGTAGTCTGTACTGAAGTAGTGTTCAAACAGGATGCGACCGTATGTATAATGATTGGTGGTGTCCTTGATGTCTTGTGGAAGATTGTTCCACAATTGAGCGGGAGAGTATGCTAAGCTTGTTTTATATAACATATAGGGACATGAAGTATATTTAGTCATTCGCTTTGTCTTGCGTTATATTTAAACAATGGCCAAAAATAGTTTGGAGCATTTTGAAATAGGATTTTGTGAATTAGTTTAGCCTTATTAAAAAGTAGGCGTTTGTGGACTACAAATCCACAAACTGAGACAGTGGGCAGTCCTAATCCATAATCAATCACTGAGAGGATCAAGTATAATGGTATAATGTGAAAAGCATTCTCTGCTCTGTATCCATTGCAGCCATAGTTTTAAGTGCATTGAGTCCCTTTTGAGATCTTGTCACAACCGTCTCCACATGGTCCTTGAAGGACAGGCTCCTGTCAAATGTGATTCCCAGATACTTCAGTTTGCTCTCTCTGTTGACGCTTCTACCATCTATCGTGAGGCTTGGGACATCAGCTTTCACAATCCTGTTGTCCAGAGAGCACCACAAAACAGCTGCCTTTTCCGGGTGGATGACAACACTCATTTCTGTGCACCAGTCAATCACTTTATCTACTGTCGCCTGTAACTCCTGGGCTGTTTGCTCCCTATCTCTCCCCTGCCTATATGCAAGAATATCATCTGCAAATATTAGTATTCTTCCAACCCCTGGTGCTTTTAGGTTTGCAATCTTGCTTGTATACACATTAAAGAGCACCGGCGAGATTGCAGATCCCTGTGGCAGTCCCGGATTTAAAATATGTGGCTCTGAGGTCCATGCACCCAGACGGAGAGCAACCCGATGAGAATGCAGGACGGCCGCTATCCAGTTCACCAACCAGGGATTGACCCCCTTCTCCATCAGTGCGGTCATCAAAATATCATATCGAACTCTATTGTATGCATCCTCGAGATCAAGCAGAGGTCATCACTGTATCAATGACAAGAGATAAACAGAGGTCTTCACATTATGAATGATGGGAGATAAACAGAGGTCTTCACAGTATGAATGACGGGAGATAAACAGAGGTCATCACTGTATGAATGATGGGAGATAATCAGAGGTCATCACTGTATGAATGATGGGAGATAAATAGAGGTTATCATTGTATAAATGTCAGGAACGAACGAACGAACAATCTTTATTTTCAAAGGGTTAAGAATTGGGCACGCAGGCTCGTCTGACATTCCGTCCTTCGTCTCTAAGAAGTCATCACTATATGAATGATGGGAGATAAAAATAGATATAAAGAAAGGTTTTCCAGTAGAGGGTCAGGAGAGCCAGGAAAGCCACCACACGTCAGAGAGGGAAAAAACTCACTTTTGGGTATCTGAAAACGTGTAGCAGGTCCGCATGGCCGAATGGATAAGAATGCTTGTTCTTAAACATCCGGTGTGCTGATACCGAACAGCTGGAATAAAATGTTGACCTGTCGTCCTTGACTTGGGGACGTTAATTACAAGTACCTCTTAAGTCGGAATGGGTTTGCCTGATCGCGAGGGACTGTAAATAGGGAAAGCTAACAATTCAGTCCATCACTACTATAAATAGTGTGTATGGACTACGCTTGAGTTCAAAGTGAGCGAGCGCCAAAAAAAAAAAATGAAGACGTGCTTTTGTCCTGACACATACTGCTGTCCTGATTATGTTTAATTTTATATAATAATATCACAATTACACAATGAAACAAGACACAAGTCAACAAGAAAAGAGAATAACTCCTGGATATAAATTATGATATTATAACGGGATAACATGGAGAGAGAGGGTGTTCACCTGGCATATTAAACATATTCACAACTCAAAAATAACACAAATAAAAGACATTATACAAACTAATTATCTCCATTGTTTAGTTAAACTGTTTTTGTGTCCTCCCAAGTGAGTACTTAAATTAACACTTTTTAAATTGTTCATGAGTTCACAGAAAAAAAGTCCATTAAATTTCCATGAAATCTATTAAAACTGTTCATGTGGTCCATAAAGTCTACACAACCTATCTTAAAAATGTCCATACGGTCTACACAACCTCTTTAAAAATGTCCATAAGATAAGGATAGTAAAGTTGTGGGTAATCTTGTTGGTATTGCTACTATTGTTGGCCATGTTCTTATAAAAGATATTGATGGTGTACTTATCTGATTTCCACAATGCTGGAGTTGCTTTGAAATTGGAGGGGTCAGTGATGTTCATTTGAATTACGCTCTTCCAGCAGTAGCAAGGTGAATCCCTTCATCCTTTATCAATGACTTTGATCCCCAGGATGACACTATTCAGCATACATGTAAGCCTCAATGTAAGCCAAAAAAGACAACCACTCCCTGATGAAAATATGTGCCGAAACATATAGCCATCGTTACAGAAAATAAGGGGTGGGGGGAAGGAAAAATGAGAGAGAGAGAGAGAGAGAGAGAGAGAGAGAGAGAGAGAGAGAGAGAGAGAGAGAGAGAGAGAACGAATGAACAAACAGGCTTTATTTTCAAAGGGTAACAATTTGGGCAAGCAGGCCCATCTTATATTGGCCATATATAGCCAGACCTCTGCTGCCAAGTTGGGCTGAGCCTGTGGAGCACACCTAGCACCCCGCTTTGATACCAAACTGCCGGCTGGCCAAAACCAGACACCAGAAAGACAAGTATCCAAATGAGTGGCACCTTGCAGTCTTGACATACCAAAGTATGTGAGTTGGAATGTGGCCAAAATTCCATCACAATGCCTGGGCAGAGCTTCAGAGAAACATGTGGTGCCCAAATGACATGTTCCCTCTCTTGGCCTTGCCTTGCGTTTTCCAGAGGAATGGGTAACCTATACGTCTGACACAAGGATAATAGAAGGAATATACCTCTAAATCTGAGGATGAGCCTCACAGTGCGAAGATGGGACCCACTGCCTTTAGACACCCATTACAACACCATGGACCACCGTAGCCCACAGAGAAGATCAGTGGGTTGAGCTCTAGATATTATTGAATCCCTGTTACTCAGTCAAGTCCAATATTGTACCAAATGCCGCAATGGAGAAGTCACATCCCGAAATGACACATCAACATAATAAGATCACAATTTCTAAGACAGAAGCACAAACATGAGTGTGAAAAAATGGGGGGGGGGGGTTGTAGAGAGGGTTTGGAAAGATCGACCAACAGATCAGAACAGAAACCCAGGAATGTCATCTCCATAACTATGGTTGGAGGGTCATTTCAACAAACGCTGCGCATGGGTGTTTTTGCAGGCCATCTCTTGTGGGTTTGGTCGACTCTGTTCTAATTCTCTACAGGTCTGGACACCTTTTTGCATGGGATACAATGACTCATCTAGGTCATACCTTAGGCATATATACTGTTGTTTTTCTTATGCGAACCCCTTTTGTTTGATATATAATACAGCATGTCTGCTACAAAACCAGAGAGATGAATGGAGACGGATTGTATCTGCAGCAAAGAACCTCAATGGTTCGGAACGCTGAAGAAGAAGAAGAAGATGTCTGCTGCTATGTTAACAATTATTGTCACATACACCTACTTCCCATTTTCCGTCACCTATTTTTGGTTTAGACCTCCTTTTTGTGTGGCACAGAATCTGTTAAACCTGAAACCCCTGTCGGCCAACCTCACCAATAAAGAAACTGTAATCTAACCTGTATTATGTTTTGTTCTCCATGTAGGAAGAAGCAGACAGAAAGATGGTGTGTCTGTTATTTTGGCCATGAGTAAAATCATTGATAAGGAGAAAGAGAACCAGAATAAAGCAGACATGATGGAGAGAGCTGTTAAACAGATTAGGGAGATGGATCCGTTGGAGATTCAGAAGGAAGTAGAATGTCATCAAGGAAAGATTCTAAAAGAGGAAGAAGTAAAGGAAATGTTGAAACAACAAATGAACAAATCAAAGCGGAGACAACATTTTAACATGGTAAATGTTTCTATATTTTGTGGAAATTAAATTGTATTGTCCATGTGCCAGTTCTTCAGTTACATCATATAAACAGCAGTTATAGTTTTCAGATCTCTGGTCGTTCTTTATTTGCGACAAATCTATCAACTACACACGATCTCCACAATTATATTTATTGTGTTAAATTATATTTGTCAACCACACACGATCTCAGTGATTTATGTGACACAATTATAATTTTTAACGTAACAGTGTAATCAACTGGAAGGGATCCAGAATAAAAGATTCAGAGTTATCTAGAATCGTACACGAGACACACCTTTCAGAGTGATGGGATACTTGCTTGGGATTACATGGGTGAAGGCTTTACATGCACTGGCAAAGTCCAAGGCTTACATGTGAGTCATCAATGATGTCAGACAACCATTGCATTATCTCAAGGAAGCCAGATAAATAGAGGACAATGATGGATGGCACAGACAGAACATGCCATAGGGAAGTTGACCTTAGTCATGCAGATCTACAGAAGGCAGAACTCAGTTACAACAGTTGAAAGATGCACATGCTGGCAGAGACAGCATAGTGCAGGTGATGATACTGTGCATAGTGCAGGTGATGATACTGTGCATCGTAGTTACAACAGTTGAAAGATGCACATGCTGGTAGAGACAGCATAGTGCAGGTGATGATACTGTGCATAGTGCAGGTGATGATACTGTGCATCATAGTTACAACAGTTGAAAGATGCACATGCTGGTAGAGACAGCATAGTGCAGGTGATGATACTGTGCATAGTGCAGGTGATGATACTGTGCATCGTAGTTACAACAGTTGAAAGATGCACATGCTGGTAGAGACAGCATAGTGCAGGTGATGATACTGTGCATAGTGCAGGTGATGATACTGTGCATCGTAGTTACAACAGTTGAAAGATGCACATGCTGGTAGAGACAGCATAGTGCAGGTGATGATACTGTGCATAGTGCAGGTGATGATACTGTGCATCGTAGTTACAACAGTTGAAAGATGCACATGCTGGTAGAGACAGCATAGTGCAGGTGATGATACTGTGCATAGTGCAGGTGATGATACTGTGCATCGTAGTTACAACAGTTGAAAGATGCACATGCTGGTAGAGACAGCATAGTGGAGTGATGATACTGTGCATCGTAGTTACAACAGTTGAAAGATGCACATGCTGGTAGAGACAGCAATAGTGCAGGGTGATGATACTGTGCATAGTGCAGGTGATGATACTGTGCATCGTAGTTACAACAGTTGAAAGATGCACATGCTGGTAGAGACAGCATAGTGCAGGTGATGATACTGTGCATCGTAGTTACAACAGTTGAAAGATGCACATGCTGGTAGAGACAGCATAGTGCAGGTGATGATACTGTGCATAGTGCAGGTGATGATACTGTGCATCATAGTTACAACAGTTGAAAGATGCACATGCTGGTAGAGACAGCATAGTGCAGGTGATGATACTGTGCATAGTGCAGGTGATGATACTGTGCATCGTAGTTACAACAGTTGAAAGATGCACATGCTGGTAGAGACAGCATAGTGGAGGTGATGATACTGTGCATAGTGCAGGTGATGATACTGTGCATCGTAGTTACAACAGTTGAAAGATGCACATGCTGGTAGAGACAGCATAGTGCAGGTGATGATACTGTGCATAGTGCAGGTGATGATACTGTGCATCGTAGTTACAACAGTTGAAAGATGCACATGCTGGTAGAGACAGCATAGTGCAGGTGATGATACTGTGCATAGTGCAGGTGATGATACTGTGCATCGTAGTTACAACAGTTGAAAGATGCACATGCTGGTAGAGACAGCATAGTGCAGGTGATGATACTGTGCATCGTAGTTACAACAGTTGAAAGATCCACATGCTGGTAGAGACAGCATAGTGCAGGTGATGATACTGTGCATCGTAGTTACAACAGTTGAAAGATCCACATGCTGGCAGAGACAGCATAGTGCAGGTGATGATACTGTGCATCGTAGTTACAACAGTTGAAAGATCCACATGCTGGTAGAGACAGCATAGTGCAGGTGATGATACTGTGCATAGTGCAGGTGATGATACTATGCATCGTAGTTACAACAGTTGAAAGATGCACATGCTGGTAGAGACAGCATAGTGCAGGTGATGATACTGTGCATAGTGCAGGTGATGATACTGTGCATCGTAGTTACAACAGTTGAAAGATGCACATGCTGGTAGAGACAGCATAGTGCAGGTGATGATACTGTGCATCAGTAGTTTACAACAGTTGAAAGATGCACATGCTGGTAGAGGACAGCATAGTGGAGGTGATGATACTGTGCATAGCTGCAGGTGATGATACTGTGCATCGTAGTTACAACAGTTGAAAGATGCACATGCTGGTAGAGACAGCATAGTGCAGGTGAGTGATATCTGTGCATAGTGCAGGTGATGATACTGTGCATCGTAGTTACAACAGTTGAAAGATGCACATGCTGGCAGAGACAGCATAGTGCAGGTGATGATACTGTGCATAGTGCAGGTGATGATACTGTGCATCGTAGTTACAACAGTTGAAAGATCCACATGCTGGTAGAGACAGCATAGTGCAGGTGATGATACTGTGCATCGTAGTTACAACAGTTGAAAGATCCACATGCTGGCAGAGACAGCATAGTGCAGGTGATGATACTGTGCATCGTAGTTACAACAGTTGAAAGATGCACATGCTGGCAGAGATGGCATAGTGCAGGTGATGATACTGTGCATCGTAGTTACAACAGTTGAAAGATGCACATGCTGGTAGAGACAGCATAGTGCAGGTGATGATACTGTGCATCATAGTTACAACAGTTGAAAGATGCACATGCTGGTAGAGACAGCATAGTGCAGGTGATGATACTGTGCATCGTAGTTACAACAGTTGAAAGATGCACATGCTGGCAGAGACAGCATAGTGGAGGTGATGATACTGTGCATCGTAGTTATAACAGTTGAAAGATCCACATGCTGGCAGAGACAGCATAGTGCAGGTGATGATACTGTGCATCATAGTTACAACAGTTGAAAGATGCACATGCTGGCAGAGACAGCATAGTGCAGGTGATGATACTGTGCATCGTAGTTACAACAGTTGAAAGATGCACATGCTGGTAGAGACAGCATAGTGCAGGTGATGATACTGTGCATCGTAGTTACAACAGTTGAAAGATGCACATGCTGGCAGAGACAGCATAGTGCAGGTGATGATACTGTGCATGTGAGGTGATGTACTTGCATCGTAGTTACAACAGTTGAAAGATCACATTGGAGAGACAGCATAGTGCAGGTGATGATACTGTGCATCGTAGTTACAACAGTTGAAAATCCACATGTGGAGAGACAGCATAGTGAGGTGATGATACTGTGCATCGTAGTTACAACAGTTGAAAGATCACATGCTGGCAGAGACAGCATAGTGCAGGTGATGATACTGTGCATCGTAGTTACAACAGTTGAAAGATCACATGCTGGAGAGACAGCATAGTGCAGGTGATGATACTGTGCATCGTAGTTACAACAGTTGAAAGATCACATGCTGGAGAGACAGCATAGTGCAGGTGATGATACTGTGCATCTAGTTACAACAGTTGAAAGATCACATGCTGGAGAGAGCATAGTGCAGGTGATGATACTGTGCATCATAGTTACAACAGTTGAAAGATGCACATGCTGGCAGAGACAGCATAGTGCAGGTGATGATACTGTGGCTAGTGCAGGTGATGATACTGTGCATCGTAGTTACAACAGTTGAAAGGATCCACATGCTGGCAGAGACAGCATAGTGCAGGTGATGATACTGTGCATCGTAGTTAAACAGTTGAAAGATCCACATGCTGGCGAGACAGCATAGTGCAGTGATGATACTGTGCATAGTGCAGGTGATGATACTGTGCATCATAGTTACAAACAGTTGAAAGATGCACATGCTGGCAGAGACAGCATAGTGCAGGTGATGATGACTGTGCATAGTGCAGGTGATGATACGTGCATCGTAGTTACAACAGTTGAAAAGATGCACATGCTGGTAGAGACGCATAGTGCAGGTGATTATACTGTGCATCGTAGTTACAACAGTTGAAAGATTCCACATGCTGGTAGAGACAGCATAGTGGCATGTGATGATAGCTTGATGGGCATCTAGTGCAGGTGATGATACTGTGCATCGTAGTTACAACAGTTGAAAGATGCACATGCTGGAGAGACAGCATAGTGCAGGTGATTGATACTGTGCATCGTAGTTACAACAGTTGAAAGATGCACATGCTGGAGAGACAGCATAGTGCAGGTGATGATACTGTGCATCGTAGTTACAACAGTTGAAAGATCCACATGCTGGAGAGACAGCATAGTGCGGTGATGATACTGTGCATCGTAGTTACACAGTTGAAAGATCACATGCTGGCAGAGACAGCATAGTGCAGTGATGTACTGTGCATCGTAGTTACAACAGTTGAAAGATCACATGCTGGAGAGACAGCATAGTGCAGGTGATGATACTGTGCATCGTAGTTACAAAAAGTTGAAGATCACATGCTGGAGAGACAGCATAGTGCAGGTGATGATACTGTGCATCATAGTTACAAAAAGTTGAAAGATGCACATGCTGGAGAGACAGCATAGGGGACAGCATAGTGCAGTGATGATACTGTGCATTGAGTGAGATACTGTGAGAGACACATTGAGTAATCTGGCACGTGAGTGAGAACATTATGCTGGCATAGTGCAGGTGATGATGTATACAGTGGGAGTGCAAGTAGGATATGGCATGTGAGGAGTAGTGCATAGTCGATCTACTGGGCATGGTATTGATACTGCGAAGAGCATAGTAGGATTACTGTTCTAGTTAAAAGTTAAAGATCAAGCTGGCAGAGACAGCATAGTGCAGGTGATGATTCGTGCAGTAGTACTGAGTCAACAGTTGAAAGATCACATGCTGGAGAGACAGCATAGTGCAGGTAGATATGTGCATGTGAAACTGAAACATTCAACGGTGAAAGCAATGCAGGTGAAACTGTGAGTATGATATTGAATTAAATTAAGATCAGCAGGCAGTAGTGAGGTGATGTAGTGAGTGAGGTATGTACTGTGCAGTAGTTAAAAGTGAATGATGCTGGTAAGACAGTGAGGATGATACTGCAGTGAAGTTAAAGATCAGGGAGACGCATGGCAGGTAGAATTGAGTACAGTGAAAGCAGTGAGGAGATAGAGTATGAACTGTGCAGTTTACAAGTTGAAAAGCAAGTGGAAGAGCATAGTGCAGGTGAGAATGATATGCAGGTGATGAACTGATCTAGTTCAACAGTTGAAATGCATGATAGCATGTGGTTACAAAGTTGAAAGCACGGGGATGATATGCATGTGCGGTGATGATACTGGATTGGTAGAGACGCATCATGGGTAGATACGTGCATCGTAGCAACAGAAAGACCACAGCTGGCGAGAACGATGAGTTAAATTGAAGATGCAGCTGAGATACTGTGCAGTAGTTAACTTGAAAGTGATGCACATGTGGCAGAGACAATATGGTGATGATACTCATGTGCAACAGTTGAATGATCTGCTGTGAAAGCAATGAGATGATGTGCATAGTGCAGGTGAGATCTGTGCATCGTATTACAACAGTTAAATCCATGTGGCAGAGAAGATGTGGTGATGAAGCATCGTAGTTCAACAGTTAAAGATCACAGGGAGAGACAGCATAGTGCGGATGATGTGCATCGTGTTCAGTTGAAGATGCAGCTGGAAGACAGCAAGTGCAGTGATGAAGTGCATGGAGTGTGTGATACACTGATCGTAGTTACAACAGTTGAAAGCACATGCTGGTGAGAAGCATAGTGCAGGTATGATACTGTGCATCATTACACAGTTGAAAGATCACATGCTGGTAGAGACAGCATAGTGCAGGTGATGATACTGTGCATCGTATTACAACAGTTGAAAGATCACATGTGGAGAGACAGCATAGTGCAGGTTGATACTGTGCTCGTATAAATTGAAAGATCACATGTGGAGAGGCATATAGGTGATGAACTAGTAGTTAAAATGAAAGATGACATGCTGGTAGAGAGCATAGTGCAGGTGATGTACTGTGCATGTAGTTACAACAGTTGAAAGATGCACATGCTGGAAGAAGCATAGTGCAGGTGATGATACTGTGCATCGTAGTTACAACAGTTGAAAGATGCACATGCTGGTAGAGACAGCATAGTGCAGGTGATGATACTGTGCATCTAGTTACAACAGTTGAAAGATCACATGCTGGAGAGACAGCATAGTGCAGGTGATGATACTGTGCATGTGTAATTGAAAGATGCACATTGGAGAGACAGCATAGTGCAGGTGATGATACTGTGCATCGTAGTTACAACAGTTGAAAGATCCACATGCTGGCAGAGACAGCATAGTGCAGGTGATGATACTGTGCATAGTGCAGGTGATGATACTGTGCATCGTAGTTACAACAGTTGAAAGATCCACATGCTGGCAGAGACAGCATAGTGCAGGTGATGATACTTGTGCATCGTAGTTACAACGAGTTGAACGCTGCACATGCTGGTAGAGACAGCATAGTGCAGGTGCTGATGATAACTGGCATCATAGTTACAACAGTTGAAAGATGCCACTGGCTGGCAGAGACAGCATAGTGCATGTGATGATACTGTGCATAGTGCAGGTGATGATACTATGCATCGTAGTTACAACAGTTGAAAGATGCACATGCTGGTAGAGACAGCATAGTGCAGGTGATGATACTGTGCATAGTGCAGGTGATGATACTGTGCATCGTAGTTACAACAGTTGAAAGATGCACATGCTGGTAGAGACAGCATAGTGCAGGTGATGATACTGTGCATCATAGTTACAACAGTTGAAAGATGCACATGCTGGTAGAGACAGCATAGTGGAGGTGATGATACTGTGCATAGTGCAGGTGATGATACTGTGCATCGTAGTTACAACAGTTGAAAGATGCACATGCTGGTAGAGACAGCATAGTGCAGGTGATGATACTGTGCATAGTGCAGGTGATGATACTGTGCATCGTAGTTACAACAGTTGAAAGATGCACATGCTGGTAGAGACAGCATAGTGCAGGATGATTACTGTGCATAGTGCAGGTGATGATACTGTGCATCGTAGTTACAACAGTTGAAAGATCCACATGCTGGTAGAGACAGCATAGTGCAGGTGATGATACTGTGCATCGTAGTTACAACAGTTGAAAGATCCACATGCTGGCAGAGACAGCATAGTGCAGGTGATGATACTGTGCATAGTGCAGGTGATGATACTGTGCATCGTAGTTACAACAGTTGAAAGATGCACATGCTGGCAGAGACAGCATAGTGCAGGTGATGATACTGTGCATCGTAGTTACAACAGTTGAAAGATCCACATGCTGGCAGAGACAGCATAGTGCAGGTGATGATACTGTGCATAGTGCAGGTGATGATACTGTGCATCGTAGTTACAACAGTTGAAAGATGCACATGCTGGCAGAGACAGCATAGTGCAGGTGATGATACTGTGCATCGTAGTTACAACAGTTGAAAGATCCACATGCTGGCAGAGACAGCATAGTGCAGGTGATGATACTGGCATAGGCAGGTGATGATACTGTGCATCGCTAGTTACAACAGTTGAAAGATGCACATGCTGGCAGAGACAGCATAGTGCAGGTGATGATACTGTGCATCGTAGTTACAACAGTTGAAAGATCCACATGCTGGCAGAGACAGCATAGTGCAGGTGATGATACTGTGCATAGTGCAGGTGATGATACTGTGCATCGTAGTTACAACAGTTGAAAGATCCACATGCTGGCAGAGACAGCATAGTGCAGGTGATGATACTGTGCATCGTAGTTACAACAGTTGAAAGATGCACATGCTGGTAGAGACAGCATAGTGCAGGTGATGATACTGTGCATCGTAGTTACAACAGTTGAAAGATGCACATGCTGGCAGAGACAGCATAGTGCAGGTGATGATACTGTGCATCGTGGAGGTGATGATACTTGCATCGTAGTTACAACAGTTGAAAGATGCACATGCTGGTAGAGACAGCATAGTGCAGGTGATTTGTGACGTTTAAAATTGAAAGATCACAGTGAAAAGCAATGCGGTAGAATTCAGTGAGATACTGTGCATCGTAGTTACAACAGTTGAAAGATCCACATGCTGGCAGAGACAGCATAGTGCAGGTGATGATACTGTGCATCGTAGTTACAACAGTTGAAAGATCCACATGCTGGCAGAGACAGCATAGTGCAGGTGATGATACTGTGCATCGTAGTTACAACAGTTGAAAGATCCACATGCTGGTAGAGACAGCATAGTGCAGGTGATGAACTGTGCATCGTAGTTACAACAGTTGAAAGATGCACATGCTGGAGAGACAGCATAGTGCAGGATGATTGCAGATAACATGATACACATGGAGTAACAGTGAAGGATGCATGCTGGTGAGATGCATAGTGCAGGTGATGATACTGTGCATCGTAGTTACAACAGTTGAAAGATGCACATGCTGGTGAACAGCATAAGTGCAGTGATAACTGAATCAAGTTACAACAGTTGAAAGATCCACATGTGGAAGAAGTAGCATGATGATACTGCATCGTAGTTAACAGTTAAAGATGCACATGCTGAGGACAGCATAGCAGGTTGATAGTGCATAGTGCAGG
>JACEFZ010023021.1:0-35000 GCA_014155875.1 Cepaea nemoralis | reverse complement strand
GTGTGTGGCTGAGGAATGTGTGTTTGGTTGGGTGGTTGGAGGTGTGTGGGTGGAGGAGGATATTGGGTGAGTGATTGTTGGTGGAAATGGGACGGGTAGAGGATATGTGAGTGGGTGGGGAGATGTGTGTAGGTGGGGGATGTGTGGGTTATTGAATGTATGTGTGCTTGGGGTGTGGGTGGATGGGATGTGTGGCTGGTGAGAGGTGTGTGTGGGTGGGAAGATGTGTAGGTGTAGGGATGTGGTGGATGGGTGGGGGAATGTATTATATGTGTGTGTGGTTGGGTGGGGGAGTTGGAGTGATTGGGGGATGTGTGGGTGTGTGTGGGTGGGTGGTGGATGTGTCTCATAACATAGTAATATGCATTGTTTATGTTTACAAAATTCATGTGACAATGTTTTTTCCTATGCACTGTTGATGAAAGAAAGATGAGTGATTGGAAGGGCCGAATGTAAGACGGGCCTGCGTGCCCAATTTGTTACCCTATGAAAATAAAGTCTGTTCGTTCGTTCATTCTCTCTCTCTCTTTCTCTTCAAAATTTACTTAGATATAATACTGTCTGGGACATAATGGAGGCCGAGACACTTCTGTCTAGTATTTCAGGATCCTCGCCGGTGCTGCTGAGTTTGTGCACTTAGCTGAGTTTCTCCAGACTCAGGTTTGAGTTAGGAGGAGAACGGAGCACTTATGGGTTACACCCATGTGCCGTGATGTTGATCCATCGACTAAACTAAACTAACTAAACTAAACACGTCTGTCTCTTTCTTTCTTTCTTTCTTTTTTTCTTTCTTTCTTTCTTTCTTTCTTTCTTTCTTTCTTTCTTTCTTTCTTTCTCTCTCTCTCTCTCTCTCTCTCTCTCTCTCTCTCTCTCTCTCTCTCTCTCTCTCTTTGTGTGGGTGGGTGAAGGTGTGGTTGGGTTTGTGGGTGGGTGAATGATGTGTGTGGGGGTGGGGGATGTTTGCTTAGATGGGTGGTTGGGATGTGTAAGTGTGGGTGGGTAGATAGGAGATGTATGTGTTGATGAGTGGGTAAGGGATGTGTGGGTGTTAGTGGTTGAGGGATAAGTACGTGTGTCTAAGGATGTGTGAGGGGATGAATGTATGGGTTGTGTGTGCGTGGATGGGAGGTGTGTGTTTGTGAATGGGGACTGTGTTGGTGGGTGGGGATGTGTGTGAGGGATGTTTGTATGGGTGGGGAGATTGTGCGTGGGTGGGGATGTGTGTGTATATGGGTAAGGGTGTGTGGTTAAGGGATGTGTGGCTGGGGGAATGGGTGGGTGGAGGATGTGTGGTTGGGTGGAGGATGTGTGGTTGGGTAGAGGATCTGTGGGTGGGTGATTGTATATGAGTAAGGGTGTGTGGTTAAGGGATGTTGGTTGGGGGATGGGTGGGTAGAGGATATGTGGGTGGGTGAGTGTGTGCAGGTTAGGAGATGGTGGGGGATGTTGTAGGTGTGGGCTCGGGATAAGTGAGTGGGCTGGGGGAGATGGGAGATTATGTGGGTGTGTGCGAAATTTGTGTGTGGGTAGGTGCGGAATATGTGAGTGACGGGGAGATGTGTGTGTGGCTGAGGAATGTGTGTTTGGTTGGGTTGTTTGGAGGTGTGTGGGTGGAGGAGGATATTGGATGAGTGATTGTTGGTGGGAAATGGGACGGGTAAAGGATATGTGAGTGGGTGGGGAGATGTGTGTAGGTGGGGATGTGTGGGTTATTGAATGTATGTGTGCTTGGGGTGTGGGTGGATGAGAGGTGTGTGTGGGTGGGGAGATGTGTAGGGATGTGGTGGATGGGTGGGGGAATGTATTGTATGTGTGTGTGGTTGGGTGGGGGAGTTGGAGTGAATGGGGATGTGTGGGTGGGTGGTGGATGTGTCTTTATAACATAGTAATATGCATTGTTTATGTTTACAAAATTCATGTGACAATGTTTTTTTCCTATGCACTGTTCATGAAAGAAAGATGAGTGATTGGAAGGGCCGAATGTAAGACGGGCCTGCGTGCCCAATTTGTTACCCTTTGAAAATAAAGTCTGTTCGTTCGTTCGTTCGTTCGTTCTCTCTCTCTCTCTCTCTCTCTCTCTCTCTCTCTCTCTCTCTCTCTCTCTCTCTCTCTCTCTCTCTCTCTCTCTCTCTCCCCGACAGACAACAAGTAGTGTCCTTCAATAACTGTTTATCAAGACCCACACAACTTAATATTGGTGTGCCTCAATGCTCAATACAAGGACCGCTGCTTTTTGCAGTTTATATTAACGATCTTCCTTTATATCTCAATACTTCGTGTGGCCTATTTGCAGATGACTGCACTATATATACTAGTCAAGAGAACCATAGTGACTTAGAGAGTGCTTTACAAAACGAACTTGATATTATGATAACCTTAGTAGATGGAGCAATGAAAACTGCATGTTAATTAATATTGACAAAACCAAATCCATGCTAATAACGACCAGACAAAAACTACAGACCCTAGCCATAACTGGGACACCGCTCGAGCTCCACGTGGACACGTTACCTATAATTAATGTAAATGAACATAAAACATTAGGTCTTTTAATTGACAGACATTTAAACTGGAGCTCTTGTGTTCACGTCCTTACCAAGAGAATAGCACAAAAAGTTTACTAAATTGCTAAAATTCAGCACTTCTTGGATGAAACCACACGAAAAATATTCTATGCATCCTATATCCAATCACCTCTCGATTATTGTTCCACAGTCTGGGATGGTTGCCCTAAATCTAATATGAAACGACTGTGTTCGCTACAAAACCGTGCTGTACGTCTAGTTTCTGGCATAAAGCACGTTGAAAGTAATAAACTATACAGCCATCTGAGACTTCTACCACATCGAAAGTGCTTCCTTTTTAACAAAGCCAAATTAGTGAATAAAATTATATCTGAAAATACTCCAGAGTATCTTCTACAGTTAATTCAATCTAATGCAATGAACAGTAAGCGCTTAAATTTATTACAGGTTCCGAAGCCTAGATTGGACTTATTTAAAACTTGTTTTGCATATTCTGGTGCTCACTTGTGGAAGAGCCTTCCACCAGATCTGAAAACTCCCTACACATTCAATGGAACACTCTTTTAATACTTACTTCATCCAGACTATATGCCACCATAAGTCACCTACTGGTATAAATTTTTCACTATCATTCTTCAATTTGTGTGTGTGAGTGAGAGAGTGGGTGAGAGAATGAGTGAGAAAGAGTGTGAGTGAGAGAGTGAGTATGAGACAGAGAGAGTGAGAGAGTATGCATGCGCGTATGCCTGAGTGAGTGTAAAAGTGATTGAGCGCGTGTGCACATTTGTGTGACAGATTGAGTGAGAGAATGAGTGAATGTGAGAGAGAGGTTGTGTTGTGTGTCTGCCTGTCTGTGTGATAGAGTGAGAAAATGAGTGAGTGAGTATGAGTTAGAGAGTCAGTGAGTGAGTGAGTAAGGGAGCGTGAGTGAGTGAGTGAGTGAGAGAGAGAATTTGTGGGTATGTGTGTATGTCCATGTGGGAGTGAGTGAGTGTGTAATAGAGAGAGAGTGGGTGAGTGAGAGAGTGCATGCAAAAATGAATGAGTGAGAGTGAGTGAGTGTGTGTGTCCGTTTGCTTGTCTGTGTGTGCGAGTAAGAGAGTGAATTAGTGTGGTTTAGAGAGTGAATGAGTGAGTGTGAGTGAGAGAGAAAGAGAGTGAGTATAAGTGGGAGAGTGAGTGAGAGATTGAGTGAGAGTGAATATGTGAGTATGTGTGTGTGTATAAGAGAGGGCGAGTATGAGAGTGAGTGCATATAAGCGAGAGAGAGAGAGAGAGAGAGAGAGAGAGTGAGAGAGTGAGTGAGAGAGGGGGAGAGAATGAGACAATGAGATAGTTAGTGTGTCCGTGTGTGTGAAAGAAAATAAACAGAAAGCGAGAGCTGAGCCCAAGCATGTCATTATGCCATTTTTTTTGTATCCTCATCTTTCATATTGGCATATTTACTGCCAATTGAATTTAACATGCACTGCTTATGTCATCATGTTTATGTCAATTCCAGGAATTATCTTACCGAATTGCACCACTATTTTTTTTAACGTTACACAATGTATAACATATTTTCATCACCATTTTCCATATTTTTCCTTTTTTCCAATTTTTTTCCCCAATTTTGAATGTTTTTGTGAGGATGCTCACGATAGTCGACAGTGTGTGTGTGTGAAAAGTGTGGGAGTTTATTCATATTAGTTTTAGTGATTATGTGAGGCAGCATGTATGTGTGTGATGGATGTATGTGTGTGATGGATGGGGGTGTGTGTGTGTGTGTCTATGTGTGTGTTTATATGTGTGGATGTATGTGTGTGTATGGGTGTATATGTGTGTACATGTGTGTGTGCTTGTGTGTTTGTGTATGTCTGTATGTGTGTTTATGTGTGCGTACATGTGTGTTTATATGTATGCACGTGTGTGTATGTATGTATGTGCATGTGTATGTGTGTGTATGTTCATGTATGTATGCGTATATGTTTGTGTGTGTGTACATGCATGCAGTGTATGCGAGGGAGTGTGGGTGTGTATAAGGAATGTGTATGTGTCTGGGGGATGTGTGTGTGGGAGAATGTATGTGTGGAGGGGTTGTATGTTGGTTGATCGGTGATGTGTGAGTGGGTGAAGGGTTGTGTGGTCGGTGTGTGTGTGTATGTGTGTGTGTGTGGGTAAGGGATGTTTGGGTGGTGGTTGGAAGTGTGTTGCCGTGTGTTGCCGGGGCCCATAAGGGAAGCAAAGAATAGCAACACTGTAGCCTACCACGCATGTCGTAAGAGGCGACTAAGGAGGCTTGATGGTTCCGTCGCCCTGCTACTGAGTGAGTGCGTGGCGCGACACTGTGAGCTGTGAGTTTCGTGTGAAATGCTTTTGAATCTGCCCGAGGTTTTTTGGAACGTGACTGCATGTTCGGAGCGATGGCAGATGACAATGTCCCAGAGTTGACCGGTTTTTGCCTTATGCAGAAATGCATGGCTGCTGGGCTTCTGGTTGACTGCCACTACCATCGACAATGAACTGTATTTCGTGGACTGTGGGTGAACATCTAGGAAACATACAGATGGGAAAATGACTGTTGATTCCATCAGAGATGAACTCTGGGTTTCGTGGGGGACTATTGTGTTGACATTCTGGCGGCGGCATTATGCACAGTGTATCTGTGCGGACTGTTGTTTGTCGAGACTCCTGTCTTTTCCACTTTCCACCTTGGGTAGTGGGGAGCGTTTTGTGTGATATTCACTGGCACAGGAACGGAGCATAATGGGGACAACCCGTTGCTGTGAAGTTGGAACTGCGACTAACTAACTAACTAAGTGTGGGGGTGTTGGTGGGTGGGAAGTTGTGTGGGTGGGGAATGTGTATGTGGGTTAGGGATGTGTGGGTGTGTGGGAGATGTGTGTGGTTGGGGATGGGTGTGTGATGGTGTGGGGTATGTGTGGGTGGAGGTTATATCTGTGTGGGTGGGGGTGTGTTTGAGTGGGGTAATTGTGGAGGGTGTATGTGTGGGTGCTGAGTGAGTTTGTAGGTGGGGGATGTGTGGGTGGCTGGGGAGATGTGTGTGTGGGTGAGGGATGTGTAGGTGGGGATGCATGTGGGTATGTGTGTGTGAGAGGGTGGGGTGTGTATATTGGTGGGGTGTTATGAGAGAGGGGAGATGTGTGTGGGTGAGGATGTGTGTGTGTGGGGTAGGTGTGATTGGGTGGGGAATGTTGTGGGTGGTAAAGGATGTATGTGAGGGTGGGGGATGTGTGTTTGGCTGGGTGGATGTGGTGTGTGAGTGTGGATGGGTAGATGGGAGATGTATGTGTTGATGGGTGGGTGGGGGGGGGGGGGTATGTGGGTGTGAGTGGTTGAGGGATGAGTACGTGAGTGGGTGGATATATGTGGGAAATTAGTGTATGGGTGGGGTGTGTGTGTGTGTGTGTGTGTGTGGTGGAGGTGTGTGTTGATGGGTGGTGTGTGTTGATGGGTGGTGTGTGTTGATGGGTGGTGTGTGTTGATGGGTGGTGTGTGTTGATGGGTGGTGTGTGTTGATGGGTGGTGTGTGTTGATGGGTGGTGTGTGTTTGTGGACAGTTGATGTGTTGGTGGGTGGGGATGTGTGTGTGTGGGGGATGTGTGTGTGTGTGTGTATGGGTGGTGTGTATGTGGGTGGAGGATTGTTTTAAGGTATGTGTGGTGAAGGGATGTGTGATTGGGGGTTGGGTGGGGGCGGTGGGGTTGGGGGTGGAGGATGTGTGAGTGGGTGAGTGTGTCTAGGTTGGGCGTGGGGGATGTTTGGTGGGGGGGGGGAGTTTGTGTTGGTGGGGGATGTGTGGGTGGATGCTAATTTTGTGTGTGGGTAGGTGCGTGATTTGTTGGTTGGCGGGGATATGCGTGTGCGGATGGGGATGTGTGGTTGGGGGATGTGTGTTTGACTGAGTGATTGGTGATCTGTGCGTGTGTGGTGGAGGATATGTAGGTGGGTGAGTGTTGATGGGTTATGGGATAAGTGGAGGATGTGTGTGTGGGTGGTGAGATGTGTGGGATTTGTTGGTGGGGGATGGGTGGGGGAATGTATGTGTGTCTGGAGGTGTGTGTGTGGTTGGGTGGGGGATGTGTGGGTGGATGGGGGATATGTAGATGCTTGGGGTATGTGTCTCATAACATGGTAATATGCATTGTTTATGTTTACAACATTCATTTGACAAGGTTTTTTTCCTATGTGAATGTATTATGCATTATTGATGAACGAAAGACGAGTGATCGGAAGGGCGGAATGTAAGAGGGGCCTGCGTGCCCTATTTGTTACCCTTTGAAAATAAAGTCTGTTCGTTCCGTTCGTTAGTTCCGTTCGTTTGTTCGTTCTCTCTCTCTCTCCCCCTCTCTCTCTCCCCCTCTCAAGGATTTACTTAGATATACTGTCTGGGTCAGCTGGATGCCAAGACACCTCTCTCTCTCTCTCTCTCTCTCTCTCTCTCTCTCTCTCTCTCTCTCTCTCCGTTTGTTCTCTCTCTCTCTCTCTCTCTCTCTCTCTTTATATATATATATATATCTCTCTCTCTCCATTTGTTCGTTTGTTCTCTCTATCTCTCTTTATCTCTCTCTCTCTCTCTCTCTCTCTCTCTCTCTCTCTCTCTCTCTCTCTCTCTCTCTCGGATTTACTTAGATATACTTTCAGGGTCTTGCTGGAGTCCGAGACAATGAGCAGGCAGACCTGTTGGCCACAGGAACACCAGTCATTGAACATTTACCATATATAAGGGACACATTTGTAAAATTACGAGTGCCTGCTGGTTGACTAGAAGTTAAGTGTGCTATAAATGAGTTTGCATCTGGCAAGGCTCCAGGTAAGGATGGTATTCCAATAGAGGTAATCAGGAGTGGGCAAGACACACTCACTCTACAGATCCACCAGCTAATAGAGCTATGCTGGCGAGAAGGACAAGTCCCACAGGATTTCAAAGATTCAAGCATCATAACACTGTACAAGAACAAGGGAGATCGGAGCGACTGTAACAACTATAGGGGTATCTCACTTCTGTGTATTGTTGGAAAAGTATTTGCCAGAATTGTTCTGCGCAGACTTCAAGTCCTGGGAGATCAAGTCTACCCCGAATCACAGTGCGGCTTCTGTCAGAACCGGTCTATCATTGATATGATATTCTCATTGCAACAGATGCAAGAAAAATGCCGGGAACAAAATCAGCCACTATTTATTGCCTTCATCGACCTCACAATGGCATTCGATTTGGTCAGTCGTGAGGGTCTGTTCAAAGCACTAAAGAAGATTGGCTGCCCACCAACTCTTCTGTCCATTGTGGAATCGTTCCACACAGGCATGAAGGGTATAATCAAGTTTGATGGCTCAACTTCAGAAGAGTTTGAAATCAAGAGTGGAGTTAAGCAAGGTTGTGTACTATCCCCCACCCTCTTTGGGATATACTTTTCACTTCTACTGAAATATGCCTTTCGTGATCAGGATGACGGTATATACATTCACTCACGCTCAGATGGTGGCCTCTATAATGCTCAGAGATTGAAGGCCAAGACCAAAATTAGCAGGGTACTAATCAGAGAGTTGCTTTTTGCGGATGATGCTGCGATTACGACCCACTCTGAGGAAGAATTACAACATCTACTATCTGCATTCTCCAATGCTTGTTCTGAATTTGGTTTAACAATTAACAAAAAGAAGACACAGATTATGTCACAAGGTGCACATGGTGTACCATCAATCTTTATTGACGACGCCGAACTGGAGATAGTAGACCATTTTACATATCTAGGATCAGAGGTAAATAGCAAATTATCCCTCGATCAGGAAATCAACATCAGGATTGGCAAGGCAGCAACAACAATGAACATGTTAGCAAAAAGAGTCTGGGAGAACAGGAAGCTTACTGCCAAAACAAAAGTCCTCGTCTACCAAGCCTGTGTCCTTAGTACTCTTCTTTATGGCAGTGAAACCTGGACAACTTACTCACGCCAAGAGAAACGTTTAAACAGCTTTCATATGCGGTGTCTGCGAAGAATACTTGGTATTAAGTGGCAAGACAAAATCACAAATACTGAAGTATTGGAAAGATCAGGTTGTGTGACGGTGTATTCCATGCTCAGTCTTCGTAGACTTAGATGGATAGGACACGTTAGGAGGATGGATGATGGTAGAATACCAAAGGACATCGTTTTTGGTGAATTACAGACGGGTAGGAGATCTCAGGGTCGGCCTCTACTACGATACAAAGATGTGTGTAAGCGGGACATGATTGATACAGGCATTGATAATGCACATTGGGAGCACGTCGCCGCTGAACGTTTTGCATGTAGGGCAACTATCAGAAATGGAATAAAGACAAAGGAGAAAATGATTGCAGATAAAGCACACACAGAGCGTGAGAGACATAAGATGGTGCAAAATGGTGGAAATGACCATGTTTTCACATGCACCTACTGTGGGCAAACATTTGCAGCAAGAATTGGCCTTACCAGCCACACTCGCCACCACCATGGATCGTAGTTATTAAGCTTTTTTGAAGAACAATGTACCAAACTATCGTCTGTCAAGACGGAAAGGTGCCAATGTAATGTAATGATGGTTGACTATACAATCAGTGATTGAGACAATACATTTGTAAGACTATGAATGACTGCTGATTGACGATACAATTGTAAGACAATGAGTGACTGCTGGTTGACGATACAATCAGTGATATAGACAACATATGTAAAGATGCTTGACTTTGCATGCTTACAGCCTTGGTATTACTGGAATGATGACACTGGCTGAGAGAGACAGAAGTTTGCCTGATGTCTACACATTATGACATTAGCTGAGATAGACAGAGGTTTGTTTGATGTCTACAGATGATGACTTTGGCTGAGAGAGACAGATGTTTGTTTGATGTCTACAGATTATGACATTAGCTGAGATAGAGGTTTGCCTGATGTCTACACATGATGACATTGGCTGAGACAGGCAGAGGATTGCCTGATATCTTCACATGGTGACATTGGGTGAGAGAGACAGAAGTTTGCCTGAGATATCTACACATGATGAAATTGGCTGAGAGAGACAGAGATTTCCTTGATGTCGATTCGTAAAGCCAAGAAAACGAAATGATCTTTCTGTGGAAAACCAGAGCACCTTTGTGATGTCCATAGTGGAAAGATATATTTCTGTCAACCACGACTGAAATAATATCACAAGTCAATGACCATTGTTTATGGATGGGATATGAAGTGTTTGGCATCTGATGTTCATTCTTGTAGTTCAATTATAAATATCAACTGTCAAACATTGCAGGTGTGTCATGGATGTGGCGTTCTTATCATTGACAGCAGCGACATCAGGATCATTCATCAGACGCATCGAATCGTTGTCAACTGGTATGTATCACACTGTTGTCAACTGGTATGTGTGCATGTGTATGTGCGTGTATATATGTGTGTAGGTATTGTGTGTGTGTGTGTGTGTGTGTCTATGTATGTCGGTGCATGTGTGTATGTGCTTTTATGTGTGATGTGTGTGTATATGTGAGTATGTGTGTTTGGGTGTGTGTATGTGTGTGCATGTCTGTATGTGTATGTACATGTGTGTGTATGTGTGTAGTGTATGTGTGTATGTCTGTGTATGTGTGTGGGTGTGCGCATGTGTGTGTGTATATATGTGTGTATGTGCATGTGTATGTTTGTGTGTGTATGTGCATATATGTATGCATGAGTATGTATGTGTGTGTGTCTGTGTATGTGTATGCATGAGTGTGTATGTATGTGTGTATGTTTGAGTGTATGTGTGTGTATGTATATGTATGTGTGTGTACATCTATGTGCGTATGTTTGTGTATATGCATGTGTGTTTGCATGTTTGTATGTTTATGTGTGTGTATATATGTGTATATTCAAAACAATGTTTTCCCGTAGTGAATTTGAATAACGAAGACACAAACAATAGATTGCACGATTTATTGCCTGGCAATAAATCGTGCAATCTATTGTTTGTGTCTTCGTTATTCAAATATGTGTATATGTTTGTGTATGAGTGTGTATATGTTTGTGTGTGTGCGTTTATGTGTTAAGTGAGTATGTGTAAGTGTGTGCATGTATGTGTATGTGTGTGCGTCTGTATGTGTGTATGTGTATGTATATGTGTATGTTAGTGTATGTATGTGTTTATGTTTGTATGTGTATTTATGCATGCATGCAGTGTATGTGAGGGAGTGGTAATTTTATGTTATTGAGTGTGTGCATAACTGTGAGAGTTTGTGCAAATGATGTAAGTATGTATGCATGTATGCATGTGTGAGTGTGTGTTTATAAATGTGTGTTTGTGTGTGTGTGTGTGTGTGTGTGTGTGTGTGTGTGTGTGTGTGTGTACTTGTGTCTGCCCGTCTCATAACATGGTAACATGCATTGCTTATGTTTACAATATTCAATGTAAGTATGTATGCAGGTATGTATGTGTGCATGTGTTTATGAATATAACATTTACAATTGATGAATGAAAGATTTATTGATTGACTGATTGATTTAGGAATCGACATCACAGCATTCGGGGCATTCCCATAATGCTCCGTCCCCATCCTCAGTAGCCAGCGAAGATTACAATTACAATGTGTGTGTGTATGGTATTCTTCATCCAGCGGAGAGCTGCACTTACCATCTCCACCTCCATTCTAAAGCTAGATGTTCTGGTATCATATGCCAGGCTCTCATGCACCAAACATCGACCATTAGCTTTTGCTACGAACCCCCAGGCACTTCTCCTACCTCTTGACATCGAACCATCTGTGTAAATGATCACATCAACTGAGCGAGCAGTATCCTGAATTAGTTGCTGAATTTCCACTTCCATGGCCCCTGCTGGCCACTCCCTGCACTCCCGGCTCAATGTGATTATGACTCTGCACAAGTCTGACTGCTCCGTTGGCACTCTGACCCACTCCTATCCTCGCCTAATGTTCTCTAAGATGCACATGTATCTGATCGTATCCTCCGCCTGAGCCATCCATGATTTCCCTCTTATCAGTCGCTGACCCTTAACTACTTCCAGTGCCTCATTCAAAGGGTGATCTGTGTCTGCAGCTACTCTGAGGTATGTCTTCGCCTGCATCACCTTGAGCCTACCTGCAACAGTCGGCAAACCAAGGATGTAACGCATACACACTACTGGGGTGTCTCTGGTGCATCACAGAATGACCCGCATAGCTTCGTTCTGTATGCGCTCTAATTTCACCAGCTGACTCTTTGAGACAGTCAGCAGTCCTAGCCCATAATCAATCACTGAGAGGATCAAGCGCTGGTATAGTATGAAAAGCATTCTCTGCTCTGTGTCCATTGCAGCCATAGTTTTTAAGTGCATTGAGTCCCTTTTGAGATCTTGTCACAACCATCTCCACATGGTCCTTGAAGGACAGGCTCCTGTCAGATGTAATTCCCAGATACTTCAGTTTGTTCTCTCTGTTGATATTTCCATCTATCGTGAGGTTCGGGACATCAGCTGTCACAGTCTTGTTGTCCAGAGAGCACCACAAAAGAACCGCCTTTTCCGGGTTGATGACAGCATTCATTTCTGTGCACCTGTCAATCACTTTATCTACTGTAGCTCCTGGGCTGTTTGCTCCCTATCTCTCCCCTGCCTATATGCAAGAATATCATCTGCAAATGTTAGTATCCTTCCGACCCCTAGTGTTTCTAGGTTTGCAGTCTTGCTCGTATACACGTTAAAGAGCACAGGTGAGATTACAGATCCCTGGGGCAGTCCCGGGGTTAAAATATGTGGCTCTGAGGTCCATGCACCCAGACGGAGAGCAACATGACGAGAGTGCAGGATGGCTGCTATCCAGCTCACCAGCCAGGGATTGACCCGTTTCTCCATAAGTGCGGTCATCAAAATATCATATCTGACTCTTGTGTACGCATCCTCGAGATCAAGCGCTGCCCCCATCGTTTCCTGTCTACTCTGGAACCCCTCATAAACGTCAAAGGCAAAAGTGGCAGCATTGGACCAGGTATCTTTTCCTGGCCTGTAGCTCCCCAGACCTCTTGGAAGAAGCTTCCTCCTTTTCAAAAACTCTTGCAGCTTGACAGCGACTATCTTTTCTAAAACCTTCCCAAATGTATTTTGAAGGATGATGATCCTAAAGCCGCTAAGTTTGAATGATCCTTGAATGGTTTTGGGAGAGGGATGAGATAGCTGTGCACCCAATCCTGCGGTATTGATGCTGTCCTAAAGCTCTGGTTAAAGCAGTCGGTCATCTCCTTCAGGTCTACATTGTTCAAAGCCTTAATGCAGCCATACCTAACCCCATAAGGCCCTGGTGCCGTGTCTTTTGCCTTCTTCAAAATATGTTTAACATCTTCAACCCGTATGATGTCTTCATACTGCATATTCTTCGTGGTGACAGATAACTCCTCTCTAACTGCATCCCTGGTGTTTGCATCATTATGATTGGTCTGAACTAAAAATCTCTGGAAAAACGCCTCCCCTTTCTCTTTGTCTGTTGTCACGCAGACACCATTATCTCTATAAATCAGGGGTGGGCAAACTATGGCCCGCCAACTGATTTTATGCAGCCCGTGAGGGCATTTGGAAATACAAATTTTTACTTCGTTTTTAAGTTATTTTGTTGCATTTTACAGAATTTCATGTACCGTTATGATTGTTTTAACATTTTTGATAAAATTTCTTTCTACTTATCTATTTTTGTAAACAGTCCTTGGCCTTCGTAATGTAATGCTTCTTCTTCTTTCGTTAACCTTACATATGTCGATAACTGCAATGGTGCCTCTTGAATGAATTTAACTGTCCTTTTTAATTCACTCAGCAGTCAATAAAGTTTATCTTCCACTGTTGTCTCTCTAGGCCAGAAGGTTTGCCTAGACGTGTTGTAATTTGGGCAGTCTTTGAGTATGTGCTCTGTTCTCTGCGACGCCAATCCACATGTTCACATGGCTGATTCACCAATCTGAAATCTTGTATACATGTGGTTGCGTAATCTATTGTGTCTTGTTCTGAGGTGCAGAATAATGACTTGTTCTGGTCTGTCCATAACGTGATAGTCGTCTTGAGCAGGTTTTGGTGGTCTTCTGATGGATGTGATCATTCTTTTCTTTTGGTGGTATGTAATGGGCACATCAGGCTGTTTTTTTTTTTTTTTTTGGCTCCTTCCTTAACCATCGTTCAGTTCTGTGGTTTCCGCTTACTCCACATTGGGATGGTATCCACTGTATGGTGACCTTATGCTGACTGCTAAGTTCAGAGAGTAGTGTCCTTAGTACTGAAAATTTCCCAGACATCATTTTGTTTTCGTTGAGGTGAGTTTCTTGCAAGCATCATACGCATATATATATATATATATATATATATATATATATATATATATATATATATATATATATATAGAGAGAGAGAGAGAGAGAGAGAGAGAGAGAGAGATGAGAGAGAGAGAGAGAGAGAGAGAGAGAGAGAGAGAGAGAGAGAGAGAGAGACTCAGAGACTCAGAAGATAGAGAAGATTTTCTTGATTTAGAGAAACTATTCAGAAGAGTAGATAAGCCATCCTTCAGCATGAATAATTCTTAATAAATCTTTTGATGCGTTAGTTCATGTATTTTATGAGTGATACACTTTATCATTCACTATTTCTCAGAGTCTCCAGAGACGATCTATACTTTATAACAAAACTACCATGATCCTTTTTCAGAGATAGTCATTATATTCTATGTCTGGAAAATTATGTTCTAAAGCGTATTGCGTGTTCTGACTCTATATGATTTTGTGTCAAAATAATTCATATGTTTTATTTGTGAATGATAATTTTCTAAAACCTACCCTGTAAGATTTTAGATGTGTATTGATGTATATGGGAATTACATATGATGAAGGGTTAGGCGGGTATTTTCCCGGAAGAAGGAAAGCATTGACAAGGCAGTGGGCTCATATCGTTCTAGGGACAAGAGAAGGACTAGCCTGCAGACGCCTGAAGGAAGAGGACATGTCGTGCCAGTAGGTGAGGTGAACACCTCCAACTGATATTTTTAGAATAACATCGGACACACAGGATAGACAGGCTGGACTACCGTGAGCTCAGAAAAGGATCCCTTCTCCCTTCACTTATATTTCCCCCCTAACCCAGCTCTTAGGTGAGATAGCTATATGGTTTTTGGTCCTATTTCTCAAGGGTGGTGGTTATGTTGATTGCATAAACTGGGCAGAGACCTGTATGCTGATGGTGGTTATTCTGGAGGAACAGCATTATAGTGAATCAATTGCTTCTCCTCTGCCACAACCCTACAGCCCAGGAATGAACAGCTAAGTACCTGTCAGTATAGTCTGTGTTGTCCAGGACTATATAACGAGATACCCCCTGTAACATCATCCCACGTAGGATCTACAATGAGAGTAGTTACATCGGTAGACTAATACCTTCAAGAACATTGCTCGAGTGCCATTCGGAGTGCACCAAGAACAATTAGAGTAGTAGTAGTGTGACATTCTGGACAATAGATTATTGATGTGATGAACTCAGAGCCACATTTGGTTTAGTGCCATTTATAAATCAAAGACAGTGTACCTTAATATTAGTGTAGAGTTTGGAACTTTAATTCCTTATTTGGCTAATGATTGGTTTATCTCATTGATGGTGTTATTCTGAATCGTGTATCTGATACCATATGTCACTCTAACATACATACACAGGAAACCACCACCATATTATCTCATTACAGTATTATAATGTGTATCAAGGTGTTGGTAGTTTTCCTTGTTGAGTTAGAGTGCTAATTAGACCAAATACATTAGTTACAACTTAAGAGCAGAGCCACGTGTGGCCGGAAAAAAATACAAATATCTCAGATTTTCCCGGGAAAAACTTCCCGTATCGGAGTGCTGTGAACTTCTGGGGCTCTACTGACCCTCAGTAAAGAAACTTCAACTATAGATCACCATCCACCCTTAGGGATTCTTAACGAGCCATTTTCAGGTTTCTCTAAACAGTTGGCTTTTAGAATGTGGGGATCCCATCCTCATTTCTTTTACACTTACCACAAATTGGGGGATCGTCCGGGATGTTCACCACCAATAGGTGGCTGTGGCCGAATTTTTTTTTATAAAGACCCTTATACTAATTGATGTCTTGCCACTACTGGATCTTGTAGGTGTTAGATAACGGACATATGTATTACTAGCAATAGATTCCCTGCCCCTAGAATAACTCAAGAATTTTGAAACAGCATTTTAGGAGGTATTGAGTGATCTACATGTGGTGATGTAAATGCTTATGTAATGCTTGTGTTTGATTGATTAACCTGCTGATCTTCCTACTTGTTATATGACCTCTAAACATATCTACTCTGCTGTGGAACATCTATTCTGGTTCTGAATAAATATTATGTTTAAAGTATCTAGTTTTGAATAGAACTATCAAGATTTTAGTTACTATCAGTAGAGTAGACTTAATTCTAGAATGGCAGAGGCGGCTAAGTTGAGAAATCGGGAAGCAGTGCAGTCTTTAAGTCCTAGAACTGGCAAATTATGTGTCAGGAGAGTTTGAAAAACATGAAACACTGAGGATGGAAAAAGAAGCCTCAGATGAAAAGCTGAGGATGGAAAAGGAACTTTCAGAGAAAAAGTTGAAAATGGAGAGAGAATTAGAGGAGAAAAAGCTACAGGCTGACCTAGAGAATAAATAGAAAGATCGCCAGCATGCCCTTGAAATGAAAAAAAAATGGAGAAGGAGATGGAGCTTAGGAGAATGGAGTTGGAAAACAATCCCCCAAACCCCGCACTTAATGCCAGCCCTATAGCCGAAGCAAATGCAGAAGCATCCTCTCTTCATACAGGTCCTATGGCGTTCCATCTGGAACTATTTTCAGAGCACAGCGACACGATGGAGAGTTATCTTCATCGATTCGAGAGAATGTGCTATATGTGTGGTTTGGAGGAAAGTAAACGAAGTGTTAAGTTGTACCAGTGACTGCGTGGTATTTCTTATGAGGTGTTTTCCAGACTGCGTCCCGAGGAACTTGACAACTATGAAATTCTCAAACAGGCATTGCTAGCGAGATTTGAAGTGGACGCAGAAAGCTATAAGAAGAAATTCAAAAGTGCTAGGAAGGAGTATGGAAAAAACTATGCACAGTTTATAGATAGATTTAAAACATATTTACATAAGTGAGGCACATTAGGTAGATTTGAGGAGACATATGAAGGTTTACAGGAAATGATCATCATAGACCAGCTGAAAGATAGAATGTCAGCTGACATGAAGGCATTTCTTACTCAGCATGGAGCTGAGAAACTGGATGTGATTATTACCATGGCAGAGAGATTTGAAAAGTCACAAAGAGAAGTTGGAGGTAATCGGCGAAATACACCCACTCCCTCGCAGGACCCTTCTCAGAAGCCAAAGGAAAATAATGGCAACAGTTATAGTACCCCTAAAGAAAAACCTAAAACCACCACCCACAATAGAAACCAGCATGCTTTGAGAGAAGGGAAACCATATTGTACGAAATGCAATAGGACAGGACACCACACGAAAGACTGCTGATAAAAACCCCTCCTCATACGATCGCATGTCTGGCAAAGCAGGAAAGAAAGAAAGTAAACACTGAGTAGCCTCCTTATCAGAATGAGCCTGAAGACACCAGGACCAGAATTCCTGTCTTAGAATCAGTTACACTTAACGGATTCTCTACCACGTGTCTATTCGATACTGGTTTACAATTTGATGCAATTGTTGCTACCTCATTAGTGAACCCTGAACAAATCACTGAGGAGACAATTGAACTCCAGGGGCCTTTAAAAAGCACCGTCCCGATGTCATTACCCGTGGCAAAGGTAAACATAATTTCTCGTTATGTGACTGGTGAAATAAGAGCAGCGGTCCTAGATGACAAAATCTACCCTGTGATGTTGTGATGTCGCTACGTCTTTTTAGGAGATCCTGGTAAGCCTTGACAGTCGGCGTCATGACGACTAGACAGCAAGCTAAGGAAACTCCTGTGTCGACAACTCCAACAAATCCTCAACCCGAGGAATTGAAAGAAGCCCAGGCAGCAGACAGAACCTTAGCAGCATGTTTTCATAAACTGCCTAAAGCGCATTCACCCCCATATAAAGGTGAAATGTACATGAAGAATGGACTTCTCCGTCCAAGGGCAGGAAAAGAAGGACAGGAGCTCGCACAACTCATTGTACCTTCTTCGTACAGAACTCAAGTTCTGGATATGGGTCATAGTCTACCATTCAGTGGACACATGGGAATCAATGCTACAACGCAAATGATTTCTACCCACCACTACTGCCGGGAATGAATGCGATATGTCAAGTCATGTCCCCAGTGTCAGACAGTGGCCCCAAAGCACTGGGCAGCACCAGCGACATTAGGGGAAATGCCCATTACTGGCACACTATTTGAAAGAGTGGCTGTGGATATAGTCGGATCTCTCAATCGTACGAATAGAAGGAACTGTTATATACTTACACTTGTGGACACTTGCTCGATGTGGGCCGAAGCAGTGCCTATGCCATCAAGCGATTCAAAGCATGTAGCTGAAGCTTCGCTTGGCATATTTACTCGGTTAGGATTTCCACATAAGATTCTAACTGATAATGGATCACAGTTCAGAGGAAAGCTAATGGAAGAAGTGTTCAGTCTTTTCCATTCTCGACAGATTCACACGTCTCCATATCACCCTGCGTCAAATGGGACAGTGGCACGATTTAACGGTACCCTTATTTCTATCTTGAGAAAATTAGCTCATGAGAAACCGGACACATGGGATACATATGTACCTGCCGCATTATTTGCTTACAGAGAAGTACCCCATCACTCAACTGGGATTGCACCAGCAACATTGTTGTTTGTACGACCAATCAAGGGACCACTTGAAGCTTTACTTCGTACTTGGACTGATGATCAAGTTGATGAGACAGTTGTGACTGCATCCACCTATGTGTCTGAGTTAAAACAACGTCTAGAACATGGTTAGAAGTTAGCGACAGACAATCTACGGCAAGCTCGACGTAGAATTGCCAGTTAATACAACAAGAAAGCGAAGGATCGAGAATTTGAGGTGGGAGAAAAAGTGATGTTACTTCTCCCAACTAGTCACAATAAGTTGCAGATCGGCTGGAAAGGACCTTACGAAGTGACTGAGAAGATTTCTCGCACTAACTATAGAATTTCCATCAGAGGGAAACAGAAAATGTTTCATATAAACCTCCTGAGGAAATATAATGAAAGGCCTACCACCGAGACAGCACATTTGATGGCGTTAGCAGTGGCTACGGAAGTAGACCATGGAACCACGATGGGTGTGGAGTACCCTCTGCAAGCAAAAGAAACTTATCGGGATGTGGACATCAGTCCTAAACTCACCCAGGATCAGCAGCAGCAGATTCAAGAACTCTTAGCTACTTATGCTGATGTGCTTACTGACAAGCCAGGACTTACAGATTTGGCCGAGTTCGACATGAAGCTAATCGACCATACCCCTGTACGAGTCAAAACTTACCCAGTTGCTTATGCAAAAGGGACAGCTTTACAAGAAGAGATCCAGCAAATGCTTTCAACAGGAATCATCTCTCCATCTGAATCACCTTACAGTGCAAGTGTGGTTTTGCTGCGAAAACCCAGTGGAGAACATAGGTTGTGCATCGATTATCGACAGCTCAATGCTATAACAGAGTTTCAGGCTGAACCTCTGCATTATCAAAACCAACTCTTCACGAGTCTCAACCGGGCCAAGTACTTCACTAGGATAGATCTAAGTAAGGGGTATTATCAGATTCCTGTAAAACAAGAAGTTCGTCCATGGCTGGCCTTCAGTACCCCTGATAGTCTCTATGAATTTAACGTTCTTCCCTTTGGTCTGAGTAATTCTCCCAGTGTCTTCACCAGAATGAGGAAACTACTCAAACCACTTAAACATCCAGCAATCAGCAACTTTATGGATGATATGCTGATTGCTACTGAGACGTTTGAGGAACATTGTAAGGCACTCCACCTTCTTGTCCAACGTCTGAAGGAAACTGGTTTGACAGCACGACCAAAGAAGTGTCAAATCGGATTCAAACAATTGGATTTTTTGGACATACAGTATCTCAAGGATACATGACTCCTCATGAAGGAAATGTGGAGAAGCTGCAACAAGCACCTCGTCCTAAAACAAAGAAAGATATTAGATCTTTTGTTTCATTGTGTGGGTTCTATCAAAGATACATCAAAGACTTCAATTCATTAACAGCTCCTTTAACTAACCTTACAAGGAAATGGGAGAAAGCAAGGGGAAAGAACGCAAAATCACATACTAGTGCAGAACATCACCCCATCGAACAATAGCGCTACTATAACATAATTTAATGTGATGTGGAATATTTCCTATTTTATTATGAAATTGCATTCTTAAACCGTGAATGTGGTGAATAAATGAAAATAGTGTACAGAGACAATGATACTTATAATAATTCTCAGGTGCGTTACCATGTGTAGTATAGAACTAGTGAAAGCTACTAACTTTTCAGCACTTGAGAATCATGTGCACATATTGCACTTAAATGTGCCAACGAGTGTAATTTGGGTTAATAACTGTGTTAGTTGAGTGACACCGTTTCCTGAGGCAGCCTACGTTGACATTTGGTGTAACAGCGAAATTTTCTCCATTCGTTCTTGGTTTATTTCAATTACAGACATATTACCATATTAACTAATTAACATAATTACTTAAGTATGAATGACCGAGTGAATGAATTACATGACACTTAAATTTGCATATGAGAATTTGAGAGAAAGGATTTAAATATTTGTTATCTAAGAAGCATCGATTGACCCCAACATTCAATTGTGTCATACGTGCCACAATCTTGAATTACTTGAGGCCAAACGTTTGACGCTTAGACCATACTACAAATGTAAACTTTATTTTATTTTTTTTTTAATTCTCTAAAGGTTATGGTACATAACATTTATGATTGCATCCAAGGGGAGACAATCTAATTAGGGAAAATTGGCACATCCTATATTTTTTTTTCAAGGGAGTCAAATGAATGCTGAGTATCGGGTTGCGTCAGCTAGAGATGGACGGTGGGTACTGAAATTTGACAGGACCAGGAATAGAATATCTGGCCATAGGGGTTAGTATACTGTTCCTGAAGTTATCACATACAGTGATGACTTGACGCCTAACATGGTTTTTGTTGAGAGGGAGGACGTAGCTTGAAAGATGGCATCAATCGTTGTTAACTTCCGGTATGTGCTGAGTCCATTATTCAAACTAAGTACCAGTCCAACCACGGGTCTATACTTGATACAAGTAAGCCAGATGGCAACAATGAATTAATTATAGATCATGCATCATGTTCCAACAGAAACTACCTTGCAATTATACAATAGTATGATTCGACAATATCAAAAACCAGTACCATTGGGTCTTGACAATAAATTAAAACTTAAACAAATGCAACCTGTAAATACCTACACGTAATGAAAGGGTGTCCCTTTCATAGGAGAGAGGGAGGAGTGTCAGGGACCAAATACCCTTACGGGTAGGGGATAGACAGGAGACAGGTCACCATACCTGCATCACGGTCACAGAGTGCGAGTAGATCGAGTTACAGGCTTAGGCCCGTGGTCACCACACCACACCACCCCACATGGGACTCACGGACTGTGAGCAGCCGTGAACTGGCCAAACGTACCTGTGTTGGGCAGACGGGTTTAGGACATCGAGACGGACAGACGTAGGGCAATGGTTGTGTGTAGTGAGCGTTATAATATGATCGTAGACGTGATGGTGCAACTGAGTTATGAAGTGAGTTGTGTGTGAGCGGAGACAGTGTGACAGCTACGCAGTGCCATATTTATTGTATTTTCTCTCATGAACGATTCTATTCTGTGATAATATTGTTGTACAAGTTGCGTATTCCCAAGAGCGCAACTCAGGGGAGTTTGCCCATGTGAATGGCTTTGTGAATAAACGTTATGAAACTATCGTTGCCGTGTGTGAGAGTGCCGTTATTGTACGCATGTAATTGTTTCACTTCTGTCATGAAATGCAAGCCAGAATTATGTCCAGTAGGACTATGTCAGTGACAACATGGGTGAAATCATTCCCTGATGGGTGCCATAACCCAAATTAGACTAGGTCAGAGGTTATGGCAGTGTTCAGTAAATGGACACATGGAACGTGAAAAGTTAATACTTTTCACGCAGCGTGGAAACGCTTGGACTCGTTTCTGGGTCGGCACGAGGAGGATCCTTAAAGATTAGTCTGCGTTGAGCCATGATCAAGTGTGGACCTGGTCTGATATGTACAGAAAGCGATGACTAAAGATTATGTCGCTCATTTAATAATCATTTAGATTTGTGTTGAGTTCTTTAGATACTCGATTGTGGTGTTGAATACTTGACAATGTAATTGAATTTGTACAATGTTCTTAGACGATTATAAATTGTGGAGTAGAGTTATCAATAGTTGTATTCTGTTCGTCATCGTGTGAGTGAAGATAGAATCAAAAGATAATAGCTAATGGTAACCAACTTTAAGGGTTGAGCCAGAAGAAGCTATGAGCTCAACAGAAAGAAGAAGTAATAATATATTTCACGCATAAAGTTCACGGAGTTAGAGGTGAAAGGAAACAAAGACAAGAAACTCAGTCAGCGCTCAGGTAATAACATGTGTACTTCAAGTACCAACTGACTGACATGAAAAGAATTGTTATAATATAAGAATATATGTGATAATGGTGCCATCTGTCAACCCGCTATCTACTCCGTGGCAATGGGTGACAATTGTTTTCAGATTAATATCCAAAATGTCGCTGATTCAGTCACAGGATTATCTGATCTGAGGCTGGGATGGGCTCTAATTATAGCTTCTCTCCTGAGGTTGAACGGGGTAGGGGTAATGAAACAGAAAGAAGGAATAGTTAGTTAATTATTTGAAAGTTTAATTTCTGCCATAATTTCTAATCTGGACATTTCCCAATGACTCCTGTCTGTCTGCAGGGACATCATGAAGCAGACACAGACAATTGCTGAAACAGACAGCAAAGTCTTTGACGACATCAGACTGGTGGGTCCAGTGAAGTGTATGGGCAGAATTGAGGGAGGCAGACACTGCAGCAGCAAAGTGGGCAGTCTGATGATCTTCTCCAACATTCCCTTTGTAGTCCTGGGAATTACAAGATTTGGCTTTGAGGTAGAAAATCACAGGAAACTGTTAAACTTCAAAATGTGGAAAAAATTTCCTTTCATTGTTGATGAGTTTGTTCTAGACGATATGGCCAGGTATGTATTTCCTGTGGTGTTGTTTATTTTTTTTATACTTTATTCATTTGTTTATTCTTTGTTTATTCGTTTATTTTTACTTTGTTTTTAAAATCAGAAGTCACAAACAGTATGTTGCATGATTTATTGCCTGGCATATTTCACTGCATCTTGTCAGGTGCATACTACAGAGTTAAATATTATATGAAGTGAATACAAGAATAATGCTTTGGCTGAAATATTCCAAACACATAGTCACTGAAATTGCTTGAATGCAGGGCCTTCGTTATCCCCATGGTTATCACACATTTAACATGAAATCTTTCTGATTGCACAAAAGTGGCAGGAACCACCTAATTGCTAATACCTTGATATATTTGAGCAATCATTTATTGTTCGTCAAATTCATCCATCATCATGTGCCATGCCGGTAAGCGTGGGCGGTCATGTTCTGCCATCTCACTCGATCACCAGAGTCGTGGATCAGCTCCGTGTTCCTGTCTCGACCATGCCATGTGGCAATCCATTCAGGTATTTACTTCTCGGTCTTCCCCTTGGTCTCTTCCCTTCGATCTTGCCAGTTGTCACGAAGTTCTCCAAGTCATTTCTTCTCATAACATGCCCAAAACATTTTGACTGTCTACGTCTAATGTCTCTAATCAGTTTACGATCTTCATTTGTTTCTTGAAGGACTTGCTCATTGGTTTTTCTGTCCGTCCATGGTATTCTTTGCATTTTCCTCAGAAACCACATTTCCACAGCCATCAGCTGTTTTTCAGCTTGACTGCTTATTGTTCGTCAGATACAGGAGGCGAAATGCCTGTTCTTTGTTAACTTTATGACTGCTATTAAGCAGGCGTATTGCGATAGTTGAGTTGTATGACTTGCCGACTGCACATGGATTCCCGAAGAATGATTAAGTCTCTTTTCCACCCACACTGGTAAATGTTCGGCTACTCTATTTGCTAATTGTCTTTTTGTTCTAAGTTGCTTTTCACTCACACTGGAATTGATAATTGCAGTTTGATTTGTTGTACGGAGACAATGGCTCTTTCACAGATGGTGTAGATATCGAAGTTGATTTAAATATTATCATTGGTTCAGCAGCAAAGAATGATTGGCTAACTGCTGTTTTACATCTGATCACTGGTTCGGCCACACACAAAAATGTTCGGCTAACTGTTGTTTTATATCTGATCATTAGTTTAGCAGCAATGAATGTTTGGTGTGCTGCTGTTTTATATCTGATCATTGGCTCAGCAGCAAATCATGTTTCACAACTGGTAGAATACAATTACCGGTTGTGAAAGATAAATTTATTAAAGCCCACAACTTGTATAATACAACTGCCGGTTGTGAAAGATAAACTTATGAAAGCCCACGACTGTTAGAATAGAACTACCAGCTGTGAAAGATAAACTTCTTTGGCAGTCTTCCGAATAACGGTCCCAAATGGGGACATAACTCTGTAATTTAAAAGTATTCCTTACAGGGCCTCATTGGGTCAAAGGCTAGTTACGTGACGTCATCGGGACATGTGTTTGACTATATTATACATTTTTGTTAAACTTTCATTGTGTCGTTAGTACCATAGCGGTATCTCCGCTTGTAACGCAGGTGACCGGCGAATTTATTTTTTTTCATTTTTCAGAAATTAATTAAGTGACAGCGACAAGATAACTATGTACAAAGACAGTTATTCGGCATTTTGACAAAATTAGCTAACTTACTGGTAACTGATAGTAATTATTTATTAAAGTAAGCCGTTGCGGTCTTATATTAGGTAAGGAACTATGACGGGTCTAGCAAACCGGTAGGAAACTGGAGGAAAAGGGCTTGTTACAGGCGCCGGAGCTTCAGTTAACCTTCTCCTCGACGCCTAAAGGCATAAGTGGAAGACAACAACAACACCAACTTCTGGAATAAATGCCGTGCTTGATTGTGATGTCCTGTAAAAGACATCCAACTAACTGTACCTTCTGAAACAAACATGAATAGTCACCGGGTCTGTAGTGAAGTAGTTATGAATGCATTTCGTAATCTTGCACACCGCGTTCGAAACCTAGCTGTAGCGATTTGGAAGCAGACCTCCTTGCGTTGGTTTTCATACAGAGGCATGAGTACCGGTAGTTCAGAAAGAAATGGCAAACTACTGAAGGTAAACATGCCCGGGAATTTAAAAAAAAAAAACACACACACACATATTCTGTTGATTTGCCAAACCAAGCCATACATGACAGTGTCAGGATTAATTCATTGAAACATATTGATCGGCACGGAGATATCAAATATATCATGAGAGGTTTATAGGATATCTGAATTTGTTGTCATTGTTTGTTCCTTCGCTTTGAACGCAAGCCTGGCCAATTTACGTGCTACTACAAATGGCTGCCACTACTGGAGAGTGCACTGAACTGATATTTGCATGTGGACTTTTTCCTATTACCATTGTCCCTCACAATCAGGTAAACCCACTCAGACTTCAGGCAGGGGCAGACTTGGGCATTCCACCGCACATGGCTGCTTAATTGTATAAGCTTCTACATAGGTTTGTTAGATGTGTACTCTCCATATTATTTAATGGATTTCTCACAGCTTGTTTGTATCTACTCTTGATTGCGAATAGAGACTTCGTTTATTCACAATTTGATTGCAAATAAATTCTCCAAGTGAGATGGCAGAAAGAAATATTATTATGGCAGGCAAACCATCAGCTCCGACACAGATCAGCAATAATGTTCTAGCAATTGATCAACTGGCAGCTGTAGATGTCAGACCTGGTGACTTATATACATTAATGAACAATAACCTACAGTGGCTACAATGGCTTGCTACACACAGATTAATACAAAACACAGCAGAATGTTCACGTTGCCAACGTCCCATGTCATTAGTTTTGCGGTTGGAATGTTCTGACAGATTCTCGTGGCGGTGTCGTCAATGTAATAGTCGTTCCAGTGTACGAACAGGATCGTTCTTTGCCTATTGTGAACTCCCAACTGAAAAAGTTGTGATGATAATGTTTTACTGGTTGTTCGATGTGAAGTTGAAACATGTGATGTTTTTCGAACGCCTGACAAGCTGTGACACCATTGTCAACTACAATAACTATTTTCGAGTAGAGTGTTACAACTGGTTGCTGCGTAACAAATCACTGTTGGGAGGATTTGATGCTCAGGGACAGTCAGTGGTCGTTGAAGTTGACGAGAGCTACTTTTTCCACCGTGGACACTTTCATCGTGGTCAATGTGTAGTTGGGCTGGTTGAAGGCGGTAGTGGTCGTTGCTGGTTGGAAGTTGTGGAAAGGCGAGATGCGACAAAAAGGGAACGTCGTGGTCAATGGGTAGTTGGGCTGGTTGAAGGCGGTAGTGGTCGTTGCTGGTTGGAAGTTGTGGAAAGGCGAGATGCGACAACACTGGAACTCATTATAAGTGATCACGTCTTACCAGGTATGAACATTGTCACCGATGCCTGGCGAGGCTACAACAACGTCGGTCAACTAAACCATGGCATCTACGATCATACAGTTGTTGTTCATGCCAATAACTTTGTTGACCCTGTACACAGTGACATTCACACACAAACAATTGAAGGGTTGTGGATGCAAGTAGAAAGGAAACAACGATACCAAGGCGGCACTAGTCGTGCAGTGTTTAATACATATTTAGCAGAGTTTCAGTGGCGCCACAGTCACAAAGAACATGTTTTCGGACAGTATTTACAACTTTTGTGCCATAATTTCCAGATATAACTTTCAAATATTGTTGGTATATATGTTTGTTTTATAGACTACAAGAAAGCTTTTGATAGAGTATGACAAGAACGACTAATTACGTGCCTTCAAGATATAGGAGTAGACGGAAAGGACATCAGACTTATTAGTAACTTGTACTGGGAACAAGTGGCGTCTATTAGATGCGGTAATAACTATTCGTCGCCTATAGAGATAAAAAGAGGAGTACGGCAGGGATGTGTACTGTCCCCAAGCCTCTTCAACCTATACACAGAAAGAATTTTTAAACAAGTTGAAATGCCTGGACTTAACATCAATGGAAGAATCATAAACAATCTTAGGATTGCTGACGATATCCGTGTTACTAGCAGAAAGTGAGCAAGAGTTACAAGACCTAGTGTCCAGCTCAACATGGAGTTCCTGCGACACTTGTTCACGGAGGACTTCAGCCATTACCTCATCTACTGTGTCATATTCCTATACTCCTACCCGGTCACAATGTGTCTGATTCCAGTGTTCCTGTTTGCTGTGTTGCATGCGTGTTCTTTTACAAAAACCATCCTCAATTTGATGGGCCCAACGTCTCTGATGTTTGTACGTAACTTGATCAGCAAGTTGGAGACTCAACAAGTCAACATCCTCCGCTTCATCGCCAGCACCAAGATATTTCTGATGCCAGCCATCATCATCCTCATCTTCAGTGGCAAGTGTAGCGTTTTCCTGCCATTCTTGTACTACCGCTTCCTACCCTGAGGTATGCCTCACGCAGAAATCCTGACTGCAGGACTCTGTTCTACGAGTTCCGGCTGGCTGCTGAACACCTGTGCTCTCGACCTCAGTGTCCGCAGTTTGTGAGGAGTCTGTGTTTCAGCGCAGTCAGCTTGATCTGTCGGCTGGCTCCACCTGTGCAGACGTGAACATGCCGGTAGATCAGGAAAACATCACCACCCACCATACATGAGGATATGGCCTCAAGCACATTATATTACGTTACATTATTTATCATTTGCTTGTTATATGTTCTGATTTGTTAGCCATTAGTGTTCATGTTTGTTCCTTTGTTGCATTCTGATATGTCTGCAACCATCTAAGCTGCCTGTTGTGAAGATTGTTCTTGTGAGCATGCTGCAACTATTCTGTAATCACATGACTGTATATCCAGTGTCTGAGATGATTCATTGATTGACCAACATCCACCTCACAGCACTCAGGTCAACTGTATATCTTCTCAGTGTCTCTCTGCAGACGTAGGAGTTCTGATTGAGAACGCAGGTGTCTGCTTCACACAGCAAGCCAAGAGTCAGTGAATGTAGCCTGTTTGTCTCTGTGTGTGTAGCAGGGGTTTTCACCTTCTTGTCTCTATGTTTGATTGTTTAGTTAATCAGAGTCAGGTGTGTTGTGGGTTGGTTGTATATCTGCAGCAAGGCATCATGCTGACAGCAGTCAGGTGTGTTGTGAGTTGGTTGTATATCTGCAGCGCGACATTCAGACAGCAGTCAGTTGTGTTTTGTGTTGGTTGCATATCTGCAGCGAGACATCATTCAGAAGTGTCAGGAGGTGGGGTGGTTGTATTTCTGCAACAAGACATCATTCAGACAGCTGTGAGGTGTGTTGTGGGTTTGTTGTATATTTGATGTGTTGGGAAGGGTTGCTGCAGAGTTGTGTTGTAGATGAGGTTATGTACAGGTCTGCTGCAGGCGTGTTCCAACCTTGGTTACATTCAGCTCACAGCTTTGCTGGGGACAGAGTTGTGTTGTAGATGAGGTTATGTACAGGTCTTCTGCAGGCGTGGGCCAACCTTGGTTACATTCAGCTCACATGCTTCACAGCTTTGATGAAGACAATGTTCACAGCTCTGATTGCAGGCTGGGCCATCTTGTTGCGTGTGTGTGTTTGATATCTCACAGCCAGGTGATATGTGACGCACCACAGAAATCAGGATGCCACGCAATTACGCAAAATGGAATATGTCGACTACTGCTAAATGTTATGGTGCTTGCCCTGCTTTGGACACCCAGGCAGGTGCAGTGCCGGACCCTATGTCTCGCAACCACAACTACTGGAGGTCCTTCTCGGATGTCCTGTGGAGCCAGGGGACCTGAGAATAGAACGGCTGGCCATACTAAACAAAGACTTAAAATAATGCACTGGAATGCGAAGGGAGTCAGCAACAAAAAATAGAATTAGAAAACATCCTGGACCAAGAAAAATTAAACATATGTTGCTTGCAAGAAACTCACCTCAACGAAAATATAGCCTTCAGAATCAGAGGCTGCCATTGTTACCGATCTGACCGAAAGGACAGGCGAAAAGGTGGGATACTGACCCTTGCAAAAAATAACATCACTGCTTCCCAAATCGAAGTCTAAATGGAAGGGGCTGAGTATCAGACACTCAAACTTAAGACAGGCAATATAGACCTACATCTGATCAATTACTACTGTCCAAGTGACCGCCCACAGGCACTGGACACACTAGCATTAAAAGAAATAAATGATTGTGTGCGGCGATTTCAACAGCCACTCGCAGAGCTGGGGCTATGATCATATGGACCAGAGAGGAGAGAGACTGGAAGACTGGCAGGATGAGAATAGATTCATGTTGATTAACAAGCTGTCCGACCCACATACTTTCTACTTGAGATCATGGCACACTACAACTACACCTGACCTGGCTTTTCTTTCACCAGACCTGGAGTGGAACATTACACGAATTGTTGGGAGACAACTTGGTGGCAGTGACCATCGGCCAGTCTTTCTAACTGTAGAAAATGTGCTTATAAGTGAAAGCAGCACCCTCTCGAGGTGGAACTACATGAAAGCAGACTGGGCAATGTACAAGCATCGCACCAGCATACTGGTTAGAAACCTGAACACCGAGAAAGACATAAATAATGTAGTTGAAGAGTTTGGGAAATGCATACTATAGGCAGGGCGAGAGACATTACCAAGAGGAGCCCGTAAACAATATAAACCCTATTGGAGTAATGAACTGGAACAGTTGCATAATGATGTGGAAGTGTGTAGAAAGCAAGCAGAGGCCACACCCAGCCAAGAGCACCACAATAAATTCCAGCGCGCAAAAGCCAAATTTCAAAGGGCCAAGCTGCAGGCTAGATGGAAAAGCTGGCATTAGAAAACGGAGTCTCTGAACTTTGAAAGAGACACAAGGAAATTGTGGAAGCTAATAAAACAACTTAATGATGAGGGCACAGGGATAAACTCAAAAGTTGCACTACATAAGGATGGAAACATCTTAACAAGAAAACAGCTGACCATTTTGCGGACTCATCCGCACAAGATACCAATATCAAAATTTCAGAGAAGTAACAAGAGATTCGAGAGAAACGGCAACATACAGGACAGAAGGAAATAGTACATGAGGTTCTGGAGGCACCCATCACAATCAGCGAACTGGAGCTAGCCATATCAAAACTGAAAATGAGAAAGTCACCAGAAGCTGATGGTATCTCCAATGAAATGTTCAGGAACCTAGGAACAGAGGCCAAAGCAAAGCTGTTGCAGATCTTCAATAACAGCTTGAAATATGTCTATAACTGCAATGTTGTCTCTTGTATGAATTTAACTGTCTTTTTTAATTTACTCAGCGATCCATAGAGTTTGCCTTCCACTGTTGTCTCTCTAGGCCAGAAGGTTTGCCTAGATGTGTTATATTTTGGGCAGTCTTGGGGTATGTGCTCTGCTGTCTGCGACACCAATCCACATGTGCACATGGCTGTTTCACCAATCATGAATTTTGTATACATGTGGTTGCTTAATCTACTGTGTCCTGTTCTGAAGCGCAGAATAATTACTTGTTCTGGTCTGTCCTTAACGTGATATCGATCGTCTTGAGCAGGTTTTTGGTGGCTTTCTGACTGATTTGATCATTCTTTTCTTTTGATAGTATGTAACGGGCACATTGTCATTAGGCTGTTCTTCTTTTGCTCTTTCCTTAGCCAATCGGTCAGCTTTGTTGTTTCCGGGTACTCCACAGTAAGATGGTATCCACTGTATGGAGATCTTATGATAACGGCTAAGTTCAGAAAGTAGTGTCCTTAGTACTGGCAATTTCCCAGATAGGAGCGCCTCGAGTACTGATTTTGCATCTGTCAATAGCACCACAGGTTGTGTACCATTGCTGGTATTTAGTAATTTCTCTATTGCTATCTTGATTGCCTCAATTTCAGCATCGTAGTTATGGCAGTACTTTCCTGTCGGTACTCTGGCAGTGTCCCTAGTATTATTTGGGTATTCTATGTACACTCCCGCTCCTCCATTTCGAACAGCAATGTGTGCTGACCCATCTGTGTAGACTCTGATCCAGAGGTCCTGTGGGTATTCTTCATCGAGGAAGCTGAGAGTCGCTGTTCTGCGCTGCACACTGTTCTGATCTTCCTTGTCAAATATTCCTCTCACTTTTGTCTGGATTTGTAGTGATTGTCTATGTTCATCTTTCCACAGAGTTCGCTCTGGAGTAGTTTTCAGGGGGATACCAACTGTCAGATCGATGGTTTCTCTGCAGAGTCATTTGGCCTGGTGGATAAAACTGCTTCTTTTCAACCGCCCCATAGCTAAGTTTTCAAATCTGTTCTTCATAGGGTGGCCTGGCAAGCTGAGGAACCTTTCTGCTTGTGTAAGCATTTTTGTATCTCTGCACTCTCTCAGTCCATCCCATCTTCTCAATCTCTACTATAGGGGTTTATCTCATCCCTCCCGTGGTGACTCTAAGTGCTTGATTTTGCACCTTGTCCAGCTCTTGTAGTGTGGTTTTTGATGCTGAACACCACGCCGTTGACCCATATTCCAGGTGTGGTTGTATGCTCTGTTGATAAACTTTGCTGAGTATTTTACCACTGGCTCCCCATGTCGTTCCACTTAGTTTTCTCTGGATGGCTATTTTCCTTCTGGCTTTTGCTACTGCTTTGTTGATATGCTTTCTCCATGTCAGCCTGAGATAAACTTATGAAATTTGAATACTTGTAAAATATAACTACCAGCTGTGAAAGATAAACTTATGAAAGCCCACAACTGATAGAATAGAACTACCATTTGTACAAGATAAACTTAAGAAAGCGCATAACTTGTATAATACAACCTCCAGCTCTACAAGTTAAACTTATGAAATCAAAACAATGTTTTCCCGTTGTGAATTTGAATAACGAAGACACAAACAATAGATTGCACGATTTTCCTGGCATATTTCGCTGCATCTTATCAGGTACATACTGCAGAATTCACACAACATCACTGTGCGAACATGTGTATATTTCAGCTTGAAGGAAGTATATTGTTATTTTACTTTATGTTGTGTGAATTCAACAGTTATGTACCTGACGAGATGCAGCAAAATATGCCAGACAATAAATCGTGCAATCTATTGCTTGTGTCTTCTTTATCAAACTTATGAAAAAAATTGTAAAAAAGACAAGCTTTCTCATTTAGTATATTTTGTATTGTTCTGTTCTGTATTCAACAGATATTTGCCACCAAGTGACTGCATCAGAAACAAGGTACAATGACAACAGGAGCCAACCCTTTCCTGGAGAGAATCAGACTGTTATTCAGAATGACAAGCCAGTGTCCAGTGCATTGCAGCACAAGAAAAGACCAGGCAGAAGAGATGAATGGACCATGCAAGGTGTAGAACCTCCGGCCAAAATGAGAGGCATGGCAAGCTTAGCCAAAATCACTGAGCCAAACATCAACAATGCTCAACTGCATACCAATTTGTCATTTCAAGCATCAAGCATGACTGAGGGAGGAAGAGATGCACTACCAGGATCCTCCTCCAATCCTAGAGTATTGTGTGAACTAGGTACCAGCATGATTGAGACATTCTTTCCTGGCTGGTCACATATGGAATCAAAGCTTAGCAGCATGTGTCAACCCACTTCACATGGGACTTTTCCATCGCCTGCGTTTAGCGAAGAAAGTAGTGGTGCCGTTTCAATGTTTACATTACATTCTGACTCTCTTGACAAAACAATCATGAATATTTCTGGAGTTAGTTCCTCTTTGGTGAAAGCAAACACAGAAACAGAAGGTGTGGATGTGATGGCAAGCAGTAGTGAGACAGCCCAGGCAAAGCAGACAGATAACAATACACCTTCCTCTGTTGTTGCTGGTTCAGAAGTCGAGCATCTGGCTGAAGTTGCTGACACATTCTTTTCATTGGGTGTTTCACATAGATAAGAATTACATGACATTCAAACAGAACTAGCCCCATCAGGTGCTGGCACAAATAAGAGTTCAATGTAAATATGAGCAGTCGGGAATTGTATACCCTGGATCTGATGACAAATGTCAAAATAACATACAACCTGGATAGAATAGCTTGATGAGACGGCTAGATACAGTACAGTCAGCATGGTTGAAGATGGAACAAGACATAGCTACATGATAAGTCTAGTTTAGTCGAGGGATCAACATCACGGCACACAGGTGTAATCCATAAGTGCTCCGTTCTTCTCCCAACTTATGCTTGAGTCCGGAGAAACTCAGCTCAGCGCACAAACTCCGTAGCACCGGCGAGGATCCTTAAATACTTTGGGTAGATTTTTAACTCCAAATTTTGCCCGGGCAGCGCCGTTAGGCTACTTTTTTTCGATTTCCAACTGCCAAGAGATTTTTTACGTGCGCAACAATACACATGGGCGTCCGATCTCACTACCCAGAGGTCAGGGAAAATTTTATTACTGGAAGTCCAGGTGAAAAAATCCCGGTCCTCACCGGGGCTTGAACTCGGGACCTCCAGCACTCAAGGCGGACATCATACCTCGAGGACCACTAGTTACAGTAAGCATGGTTAAAACTGAAGCAAGACATAGCTACATGATAAGACTAGTTACAGTAAGAGTGGTTACAGATGGAACAAGACATAGCTACATGATAAGACTAGTTACAGTAAGAGTGGTTACAGATGGAACAAGACATAGCTACATGATAATGCTAGTTACAGTAAGAGTGGTTACAGATGGAACAAGACATAGCTACGTGATAAGACTAGTTACAGTAAGAGTGGTTACAGATGGAACAAGACAAAGCTACATGATAAGGCTAGTTACAGTAAGAGTGGTTACAGATGGAACAAGATATAGCTACATGATAAGGCTAGTTACAGTAAGAGTGGTTACAGATGGAACTAGACATAGCTATGTGATAAGACTAGTTACAGTAAGAGTGGTTACAGATGGAACAAGACAAAGCTACATGATAAGGCTAGTTACAGTAAGAGTGGTTACAGATGGAACAAGATATAGCTACATGATAAGACTAGTTACAGTAAGAGTGGTTACAGATGGAACAAGACAAAGCTACATGATAAGACTAGTTACAGTAAGAGTGGTTACAGATGGAACTAGACATAGCTACATGATAAGACTAGTTACAGTAAGAGTGGTTACAGATGGAACAAGACATAGATACGGAGTGAAAATGGTGAAGAAACTGATTCAGTAACCGTCTTCCATACACTGTCAAAATGACATGTCTGTCATTAATTACATGATTTCAGATGTCTGTTTTTGTTTTTCTTTTTGTGAAGATCGTTAATGAAAATAAATTGTGAGAAATTCTTACATAATGTGTTCATTTTAGAATCATTTATTACATAATTTTATACAGACAAGATGTCAAAGCTTCTATAGCTACATGCAGATGCTACTATTACAGACATCACATAGGCAGATATGTATGGCAGCAGACAGTGGTTGTAGAACATGATATAACTGGTCTCGGCTTGAATAATGGGCAGACGTATGACAGCGGCCAGTGGTTGTAGAAAGTGATATAGGTGGTCTCAAGTAGAACAATGGGCAGACATGTATGACAGACAGCAGACAGTGGTTGTAGAAAGTGATATAACTGGCCTCAGCTAGAACAATGGGCAGTGGTTGTAGAAAGTGATATAATTGGTCTCAGCTAGAACAATGGGCAGACATGTATGGCAGCAGACAGTGGTTGTAGAAAGTGATATAACTTGTCTCAGCTAGAACAATGGGCAGACATGTAATGTATGACAGCGGACAGTGGTTGTAGAAAGTGACATAACTGGCCTCAGCTAGAACAATGGGCAGTGGTTGTAGAAAGTGATATAATTGGTCTCAGCTAGAACAATGGGCAAGTGGTTGTAGAAAGTGATATAATTGGTCTCAGCTAGAACAATGGTCAGACATGTATGGCAGCGGACAGTGGTTGTAGAAAGTGATATAATTGGTCTCAGCTAGAACAATGGGCAGACATGTATGACAGCAGACAGTGGTTGTAGAAAGTGATATAATTGGTCTCAGCTAGAACAATGGGCAGACATGTATGACAGCAGACAGTGGTTGTAGAAAGTGATATAATTGGTCTCAGCTAGAACAATGGGCAGACATGTATGACAGCAGACAGTGGTTGTAGAAAGTGATATAACTGGCCTCAGCTAGAACAATGGGCAGACATGTATGACAGCGGACAGTGGTTGTAGAAAGTGATATATTGGTCTCAGCTAGAACAATGGGCAGA
>JACEFZ010023020.1:0-37215 GCA_014155875.1 Cepaea nemoralis | reverse complement strand
TGCTACGTGAGCCGTAAGATCACACCTGCCGAGTCCAGATATTTCGATATCAGAGTTAGAAGCCCTAAGCGTCATCTATGCAGTGAGAAAGCTCCATCGATTTCTGGCGGGGGTGCACTTCATTATCCAGACCGACAACTCTCCCATCACTGTCATCCAGAGTGGTGTGCATCGAAATGACCGGATATACAGGTGGTCCCTGATCCTTTCAAAACTATACATTTAGTATAGAACATATCAAGGGTAAGGACAACATTCTGGCTGATACCCTTAGTAGACCATCTGGGGTAGAAATACCTGAAATCCCACATATAAATGTAGAGTGATAATTAGTACATGAATAGATTATAATATGCTATGTAAAATAGTTGACATACAGATCCACAATATGTTCGTAATCATGTACCCAAGAACAGTGAACTGTTAGGTTGTCCGTAGATATCAGGTGGAGAACTGTGCTGCCTAAACGTAGATATCACCGTGTGAAACTAGGACAGCTCATTTCCAACGAAGCTCCATTCCCGGTGTATCAGTTATGTGAAACGCAGAAAACAGTGTCAGAACAGTGCTTAATTACAGACACAGAAAGACTTAGCTACGACACCAGTGAACTCTACACGTGCACTACCGAGAGAACACTATGATGACTGTGTAATGTATTTCAGATACCCAGGCAAAGTGTGTAGATATATTATGCCTATACAACCGAAGTACAAACATGAAGGCAAATACTAACCTGTGGAAACTGAATACCATGTATATAAACTTAATGTGATATGTAAAATAATAATTTTTTTTAAAATAGTTATAAATTAGAGTAGAATTAGGTAATATAATAGTTCTCATGTATTTTAATAGGATAGTTAGTACAGTAATTAACCCATTTACTTAGCTTAGAATTAAATTAAAATATTAGTTTAGACATAAAAATAGTTAATTACAAGTTAAATTAAATTTATGATAGAAACAGTACCATTTAGAATATTATATTTCACTTAGCGTCAGTTAGTTTAGTTTATTCTAGCTTAATAAAACCATACCAGCTTACAAACATTACCATTGATTAGTATCATTCAGTTACGTCATAATAGGTTAAAAATAATAGATGAGTAAACATACATCATTTACAACAGTTATGTTAAGAACATCACTCATATAATTTCTTTGTGCATTTAAAAACATTATTTAGCATAGTAGTTAGAAAAATGCATAATTTGTATTCACATCATCCATGTAATTAAGGTACATAACTCACAACACTTCCATCACATTTAAATAGGTAGATTACATCCCTTAGATTAGATAAACATAACAATTAATATAAACATATCATATAATTAAGATAACGAATTTAATAAATTAGTTAATACATAGTTATAGAATTAATATTACTAGTTTAGAATGTAGAGTTATGTTAGTGTAATATATACGATGATGAGATCAAGGGGACAAGCCACCAACCCTGTCTCATCTATGTAAATATATTGTAAATATATGACTTGTGCAACAACTTTCGCACAGTCATTAGGGCTACACTATCTCAAATTGAGCCAAACCTGTACAGTGTCACTCCAAGGTTTTTAAATAATCAGAAGAATCAGTGTGGAAGGATAAAAGATGTGTGCCAGAATTAGGAATGAAAGGAGTATGACAGAAGTGTGAAAAGGAAAGCGAATGGAAAATAGACGGGAGAGAGTGAAATTATTCAGCGAAGTCTTCTGCTGCCTGGTTCGAATTTTAATATTTGTCTGTGTGAGTGTTGGTTTTCGTTAGTGAAAATGTGCTAGTATGAATGTGTGTCTGCAATATAGTTTAGAACTTAGATTACAGTATTTTGAGTTTCATAACAAGGGAATGTAGTCACGAATTAGTGTTATGCACCTGTTTGTGGCCGCATTTAACCAAATTATGACACTTAAAAAACTAACATACATACACATAGGACTTAGAAACATAGTTTAGAAGTTAGATTAGTAAGTTAATTACATCCAAACACGCAAACAACCAGAAAAACAAACATATAAATTACATACACTTTTTGTAGATCAAAGGGAGATAACTTCGGGTCAGGGGACATAATAGACAACGAAGAACTATCTTAACAGTGCAATAGAACTTTACACGCGGAAGCGATGTAGGTAAAGCCTGTCGCACACACTCTTGTATAATGGTTGTTAAATATTATATGGGGGACATGAAGCAATTCATGTGTTGACCCTAAGAAAGTCAACTTTGTATGGGTAGTAAGTTAATTTACTATGTGAGGGCAGGTCTTATAAGACAACGGTCCGGTTCAGACATACCTCTAATAAGTATAATATAGCATGTGAGAAAGGGCTCACGCCAACCAGTCAAGCTTGTGGCGATTGCCAGTAGCCAAGTAAAGTTTTGCTACATTGTGACAATAGTCAGTAGAACTCTATTAGAATGCCCCAAGCCAGGTTATCTAGAGTCTTTGACAAAAATTAGAGACACTAATTTTTTTTTGAAACCTCTTGCGTCACAACCAATGAGTGAAAATTGATGACGCAACACAAGAGGGGTGGGTGTGTGTCAAAGACTCGACCACATCCCCTCCACTAGGAAGGGCAGTCATTCTTGAAGAGGCCAGGAGGGGATAGGGTGCCCGAGGGAAGAGCAGGGAAGAGGAGGTGATAGGAGATGGTTAACCATTCCCTCATGAGACACGCAGGCGGTGTTCAGAGAGTTAACACTCTAATCACAATAACATCACGCCTCGTGGTAGCCATAGAGAAGTTGAGTATACACTCAACAGGCCACGTCTACCATCGGCGTGCGATGTGAGGCGACACGCACCAAGGTGAAAGTCAATCCGCGTGGTGTGTGACCGCGGAAGGCAAGATTGTCAGACGGGAGACGGACTTCTAGTGTACACCTCGTTAGAGGTAGCGATAGGGGTTTTTCTTGTGTTTATTTGTGTAGAAAGTTAGCTTAGTGGTTAGCAGCTCGTGATAGATAATACTGTGTGGCTTTATGCTGTGTGTTTCAATAGCGACTGTTCAATGTAGCGAGCCAATGGCAATAAAAATGTACCCTGTATTTTCCTCGCACACGACTTGCAAGTTGTCTTGTATTGGTGTGCCAGAAGTACCCGATGATGCCTGTCAGTTGAGTTGTTGACAATACATTTGTTCTTTACTTGTTTTGTTCAGAATATATTCACAATATTTCAAAGGATTCATAACCAATCATCTATATTGTTGTAATGCACATCATTGTGAAACATGAAGGAATTTTTGCAATGTATTATGTGAAACTGGAAGGACATGTTGAAATATATCCCATTGTGAAACAGGAGGAAGTGTTACAATGTTATCTCACCGTGAAACAGGAAGGAATTGTTACAATGTAACACATTGTGAAACATGATAGGATTTGTTACAACATAGCATGTGAAAAAAGAAAGAATTGTTACAACGTACCTCATTGTAAAACAGGAAGGAATTGTTACAATGTATCTCATTGTAAAACAGGAAGGAATTGTTACAATGTATCTCATTGTAAAACAGGGAGGAATTGTTACAATGTAACACACTGTGAAACAGGATAGGATTTGTTACAATATAGTGTGTGAAAAAAAGAAAGAATTGTTACAATGTACCTCATTGTGAAACAGGAAGGAATTGTTACAATGTAACACACTGTGAAACAGGATAGGATTTGTTACAATATAGCGTGTGAAAAAAAGAAAGAATTGTTACAATGTACCTCATTGTGAAACAGGAAGGAATTGTTACAATGTAACACACTGTGAAACAGGATAGGATTTGTTACAATATAGCGTGTGAAAACAGAAAGAATTGTTACAATGTACCTCATTGTGAAACAGGAAGGAATTGTTACAATGTATCTCATTGTGAAACAGGGAGGAATTGTTACAATGTATCTCATTGTGAAACAGGGAGGAATTGTTACAATGTATCTCATTGTGAAACAGGAAGGAATTGTTACAATGTATCTCATTGTGAAACAGGAAGGAATTGTTACAATGTATCTCACTGAGAAACAGGGAGGAATTGTTACAATGTATCTCATTGTGAAAAAGGGAGGAATTGTTACAATGTATCTCATTGTGAAACAGGAAGGAATTGTTACAATATATCTCATTGTGAAACAGGAAGGAACTGTTACAATGTATCACATTGTGAAACAGGGAGGAATTGTTACAATGTATCTCATTGTGAAACAGGAAGGAATTGTTACAATGTATCTCATTGTGAAACATGAAGGAATTTTTGCAATGTATTATGTGAAACTGGAAGGACATGTTGAAATATATCCCATTGTGAAACAGGAGGAAGTGTTACAATGTTATCTCACCGTGAAACAGGAAGGAATTGTTACAATGTAACACATTGTGAAACATGATAGGATTTGTTACAACATAGCATGTGAAAAAAGAAAGAATTGTTACAACGCACCTCATTGTAAAACAGGAAGGAATTGTTACAATGTATCTCATTGTAAAACAGGAAGGAATTGTTACAATGTATCTCATTGTAAAACAGGGAGGAATTGTTACAATGTAACACACTGTGAAACAGGATAGGATTTGTTACAATATAGTGTATGAAAAAAGAAAGAATTGTTACAATGTACCTCATTGTGAAACAGGAAGGAATTGTTACAATGTAACACACTGTGAAACAGGATAGGATTTGTTACAATATAGCGTGTGAAAAAAAGAAAGAATTGTTACAATGTACCTCATTGTGAAACTGGAAGGAATTGTTACAATGTAACACACTGTGAAACAGGATAGGATTTGTTACAATATAGCGTGTGAAAACAGAAAGAATTGTTACAATGTACCTCATTGTGAAACAGGAAGGAATTGTTACAATGTATCTCATTGTGAAACAGGGAGGAATTGTTACAATGTATCTCATTGTGAAACAGGGAGGAATTGTTACAATGTATCTCATTGTGAAACAGGAAGGAATTGTTACAATGTATCTCACTGTGAAACAGGAAGGAATTGTTACAATGTATCTGGTTCAGAAACTGTTCCTTAATTTATTGTAATAATGAGATGTTCAAATCTGCGAGAGTTATAGATTACAAGATCGTGGGTGATAAATGCAAAGAATATCATGGACAAACAGAAAAATCAATAAGCAAGTCCTACAAGAAACAAATGAAAATTGTAAACTGTTTTGAGAAATTAGATGTAGACAGTCACCATGTTTTGGACATATTATGAGAAGAAATAAACTGGAGAACTCAGTGACGATTGGCAAGATTGAGGGGAAAAGAACAAGGGGAAGGCAGAGAAATAAATATTTGGATATCTTTACCACATGGCATGGTTGAGACAAGAACATGGAGCTGATCCGTGACTCCGATGATTGTGTGAGATGGTGAAGTATGACCGCCGACACTTATCGGCATGGCATGTGATGATGATGATGATAAATTAGAATTATTTAGTTGATGTCTTAGGATATACAGAGAAGAAGAAGAAGAAGAGGAAGAAGAAGAAGAAGAAGAAGAAGAAGACGAAGAAGAAGAAGAAGAAGAAGAAGAAGAAGAAGAAGAAGAAGAAGAAGAAGAAGAAGAAGAAGAAGAAGAAGAAGAAGAAGAAGAAGAAGAAGAAGAAGAAGAAGAAGAAGAAGGAGGAGGAGGAGAAGGAGAAGAAGAAGAAGAAGAAGAAGAAGAAGAAGAAGAAGAAGAAGAAGAAGAAGAAGAAGAAGAAGAAGAAGAAGGAGGAGGAGGAGGAGGAGGAGGATGAGGAGTAAAAAAGAGAAGGAAGGAAGGGGTGATGGAGGAAGAGAAGACAGAAGAGGAGGGAGAGAAGGTAGAAGAGGAGAAACAGTGCCAGTAGTTGGAGGTGATGTGGTTGTAATAATGGTAATAGTGGTGGTGGTGGTAGTAGTAACACCCGTATTAGTGGTGAAGAATGGTGATTATAGCAGCAGCAGCAGCAAGCACAGATAATATCGGCAGCAGTAGTAGTGATAGCATCAGTCTATACTCACTGGACGAGGATGCGGCTTTGTTGTCCCTGTACCTCTCAAACACATGCTTCTGTGGACTGACTTGCACAAGATACTGCTCCTCATCACAAGCTGGCATCTCCGTGTACATTTCTTCAAACTTTGCATCGTCCCAATCATCATACATTTCATCTTGCTCCCTGAAAAAATTACCATTGCTTTCGCCCAAGTCCTGCTGATCTGAATCAGCCAGTTCCGTGTCATCACTAGCATCTTCATACTTTTCCACTTCTATGCTTGGTAAAGTGCCTTTATTATACCTATTTCTCTCCACTATCCTATCAACAGCCGCATGGCTAGAACTAGTGAAACTGAAATTCTCCTGCTTCATTCCATGATCAGTGGGCTTAACATTACTATTACTTAAACTTCTATATTCTGTTTTAGAAGATGATTGAAACCTTCCTAAATTTTCTTGCGTCACCTCGCGTGGTGAAATACCAATATTCTGTGAGACATCTTTATTATGTGCTGAATATCTTAGATCCCCAAACAATTGTCTGGACTTCATGTTTTTCAATGTGGACTTCATATGTTTTCCTTCAGATACATCGTAAGACCTTGTTTGAATATTCGTTGAACGTGTTTCTGTATTTCTAACATTATTAGCTTTCTGTTTTGGAATGACAGAACTTTGATGAGCATTATCTTTTTGTGTCTGGTTAAAATTAGAACTAGGCATTTTCAAATAGATTCCTTCACTATTTAAATAGCCGCTGGTTGAACTGTTGACTTCTATTCTTGAAATATCACGCTTAACTTTACCCTTATGGTTCTGTGACCCCTGTTGAGTATTATGTATTTTATCTTGTTTCACACTCAATGAAGTATCTTGAAGTAATTGTTCTTGTTTCGTATCCAAATGTTTATTATGTGGTAATTGTTCTTGCTTCTTTCTTAACTGAGTGTGATATATTTTTTCTTGTTTCATACCCAATTGAGTATCATGTGGCAATTTTTCTAGTTTCATACCCAATTGAGTTTTATTTGGTAATTTCTCTAGTTTTATACCCAAGTGAATACCACGTGATAATGTATTTTCTTTCTTACCCAAATGAGTATCATGTGGTAATTTTTCTAGTTTCATACCCAAGTGAGTATCATGTGGTATTTTATCTTCTTTCCTATTCAACTGATTATTATGTGATAATTCAACCTTATCCCCTTGTCTTTTATCCCCTCTATCATAATTTTCATCCATATCTTCTTGCCCTGTAGTCAGCTGAGTATGCTGTATTAATTTAACTTTATCTGCCTGTCTTGTACCCAATTGAGAATAATGAACAGTGTTAACTTTTTCTTGCCTAGTACCCAACCAAGTATCATGTACCATTTTATCTATACTGTCTTGTCTTGGGTTCAGATATGAATCATGCAGTATTTTCATTTTATCTTGTCTTATACCGAGCTGAGAATCAAGCATTATTTCATTTTCTTCTTGTCTTGTGCCCAATAACTGAACTTTATCTTTTTGACTTGCGCCCAGTTGTGTATCATGTATTAGTTTTTCTTGCACCTGTATTGTGACCAACTGAGAAAGATTCCTGGCCGTAACATCATCTTCTTGTCTTGCACTCATTGCGCCATCGCTATCATTATAAAACCGACACCTTATGTAGATAAAATCTTCGTTGATTTTAACACTGGAGTTGCCATTAGTTTCAACCAACTTTTCCAAATATGTATTAAAGTCAGATTCTCTTTTAATCGCATAAACTTCACACATTTTCAGCCGCCTGCTAAATTTGGATGTTCTATTCAGAATAAGGTATCCATTTTGGAGATAGAAAAAGTTAGATCCTGAGCAGTTTAGTGGTGGCAGGGGTTGAAATGCAAATGACAGGGCATCATGCTGCAGAGACAACTTCGGCTGGGTGCATTTCTGCGGAGAAAGAAATTTTGAGCTCAATCATTGTATTCAAGGAGGTCAGCCTGGCCGAATAGATAAGAATGTGTGTTCTTAAAGATCCTGTATTCTGATGCTGAGGTCAGGGGTTCAGCCACTACACCGGACAGTTGGACTAAAATATTGACCTGTCGTCCTTGACTTGGTGACGTAAATTACAAGTACCTCTGAAGATGGAGTGGGTTCGCCTGATGGCTAGGGACACTGTTAATAGGGAAAGCTAATCCACATGTAAAATTCAGTCCAGCACTATTAGAAGTAATTATTCTTCTTCTTCTTTCGTTCGCTTGAAATATGTCTATAACTGCAGTGCTGTCTCTTGTATGAATTGAACTGTCTTTTTCAGTTCACACAGCGGTCCATAGAGTTTATCTTCCACTGTCGTCTCTCTAGGCCAGAAGGTTTGCCTAGATATGTTATATTTTGGGCAGTCTTGGAGTATGTGCTCTGCTGTCTGCGACGCCAATCCACATGTACACATGGCTGTTTCACCAATCTTGAATTTTGTATACATGTGGTTGCGTAATCTATTGTGCCCTGTTCTGAGGCGCAGAATAATGACTTGTTCTGGTCTATCCATAATGTGGTAGTCATCTTGAGCAGGTTTTGGTGGCTTTCTGACTGATTTGATCATTCTTTTCTTTTGGTGGTATGTTACAGGCACATCAGGCTGTTCTTCTTTGGTTCCTTCCTTAGCCAATTGATCAGCTCTGTCATTCCCGGGTACTCCACAGTGGGATGGTATCCACTGTATGGTGACCTTATGCTGACTGCTAAGTTCAGAAAGTAGTGTCCTTAGTACTGGCAATTTCCCAGACAGGAGCGCCTCGAGTACTGATTTTGCATCTGTCAATAGCACCACAGGTTGTGTACCATTGCTGGTATTTAGTAATTTCTCTGTTGCTATCTTGATTGCCTCAATTTCAGCATCGTAGTTATGGCAGTACTTTCCTGTCGGTACTCTAGCTGTGTCCCTGGTATTATTTGGGTATTCCCCCTCTGCCGTGCGTCCACCTTGACGAGGTAGAGGGGCTTGCGCGTTCCAATGACCCCAAGAGCTATGCCGACGGTAGCACTGCTACTGGTAGGGTCACCCATGTCGGACAGGTCAAGGGAGAGGGACCAGACGAAGTGACGCACAAACCTGCTGCCTTGTAGGTAGACTGGGGACAGTCAAAGGCTAGGGAAAGCATCCCGAAAAGTGCTTGTCGAAATCGGATGTACTGAGCCACAAGCTTGACAAAGAAGTGCAACGTAATTTTATCATTTCATGATGCCACAGATGAAAATTAATCGTTATGGTGCTAATCCCGTGAAGTCCCATCAGGCGGTGATAGTGCCGGGCCCCCTGCCTCGAGGGGGTCCACCCATGACTACTGGTGGTCACCTTCCCCTGTGCTGTGGAGTCAAGGCACAGAGGAGTAGGTTAAGAGCTATTGACCAAATACCAAGGACACTCAACATACTACAGTGGAATGCCGAAGGAGTTTATAACAAGAAAGAATCCCTGACACAGCGTCTTCATAAAGATAGAATAGATGTGGCATGCATTCAAGAGACACACCTCAATGCCAATCGCAAATTTTTAGTCAGAGGATATCAGGCCACACGTTTCGACCGCGAAGGACATAAAGGAGGAGTTCTAATACTTACACGAAATACAATACCTTGCAGCGAAGTATCTGTGATTTCTGACAACCAAACAGAAATTATAGGTGTTGATATAATGATAAAGGACGTGAAAATAAGAATCTACAATCTGTATAGCCCAGCAGAGAAGGACCTTACACTCTCAAACATGAAAATAACTGACACAAACTGCATTATTGTCGGAGACTTTAATAGCCGTTCAGAAAGATGGGGATACCCAGATACTGACAAAAGAGGAGATGAATTGGAGGACTGGGAAATAGACTCAAATCTCCATCTACTCAACAAAGCAGATGACACACCGAGCTTCTACTCCAGAAGATGGCTTACCACTTCTACTCCAGACTTAGCTTTCTGCACAGGAGACATCCTCCACAAAATCGATCGCCATGTGCTGGACCAATTAGCAGGTAGTGACCACAGACCAATCAAGCTTGTAATGAATATGGAGTATGTTCCACAGGAGCAAAAGCCCTTGCCCCGCTGGAACTACAAACGAGCAGATTGGGACAGATTTGCCATACTAACAGACAAATATTGTGAAAACATAAATACACGATATGGCAACATAAAGCAAATGGTGGAAAGTCTAAACAGAGCGATAATACAGGCAGACACTGAGTCCATTCCTAGAGGAGCGAGGAAAAATTACAAACCATACTGGACTGAAGAACTACAAAGTTTGGAGGACAAAGTTGAAGATGCCAGGAAGACAGCAGAGAGAGAACAAACAATTGAAGCGAATATCTCTCTCAAAGCCATCTCAGCAAAATATAAAAGAACAGTAAATCAAACAACAAGAGATTGTTGGAGGGAAAAAAACAGAAAACCTGAATTTTGACAGGGATGGAAACAAACTATGGAAACTAGTGAAAGCCATGAACAATGAAGGACCTAGAAACAAACAAATAACAATTAAACAAGGAAATGCCTTGCTTACAGGAAAAAAGGCTGCAAATGCACTAATGGAACACTATGCAAATGCAAACCACATTGATATTACAACCGAACAGAAGAAAGCAATCAAAGACAAACAGATACATCATAGAAATACAGAGACAGCAGCAGAATATATGATGGCAAATCTAACAATGGAAGAAATGGAACAGGCAATGAATACCCTAAAAAAGAAGAAATCACCAGGAAAGGATGGAATCACAAATGAAATGCTAATAGGACTAGGCAACAAGGCAAAAAAGAAACTACTAGCAGTCCTAAATAACAGCTGGAAGAGAGGAATAGTCCCACAGGCATGGAAGGAAGCTATACTAATACCAGTCCCAAAGAAAGGAAAAGACCTGGAAGAACCAAATGGCTATCGACCTATCAGTCTACTTAGCTGTGTAGGAAAATTAATGGAACGCATTATCAATGGCAGGCTAACATGGCATCTGGAAGAAAACAAACTCTTAACACCACACCAAGCAGGATTCAGAAAGTACAGATCCACTGAAGATCAAATAACCTATATAGCTCAGGAAATAGAGGATGCCTTCCAAGAGAAAAAGCACACACTAGCAGTCTGGATAGATTTAGAAAAAGCATTTGATAAAGTATGGAAGGAAGGACTGAAAGTAAAACTGCAAAACATGCATGTTTGTGGAAAAATGTATAAATGGATCAGCCACTACCTTGAGAACAGAACTGCCAGGACAAAAGTACAAGGACAAACAAGCAAAATGATGCTGCTGGAGCAAGGTGTCCCCCAAGGAGGAGTTCTTTCACCAACATTATTCCTAGCATATATAAATGACATCACAGAAAATTTTCCAGCCAGAGTACACACATCCTCCTTTGCAGATGACCTAGCCATATGGACATCTGAAGAATATATTAGTACAGCTAACAGCAGAATACAGCAAGCCTTATTAGCGCTAGAGGACTGGTCAAAATCATGGCTAGTGAAGATAAGTGAGGAGAAAACAACATGCACAGTGTTCTCCCTCTCAAATAAAACTCAGCAACCTAAGCTGGTATTGAACGGAAAAATATTGCGCCATGAAGAAAATCCAAACTATCTAGGAGTCACCTTTGATCGTCGCCTGACATGGAAGACACAGGTTGAGAAAAATCGAACAAGAGCAAGGCAGAGAATGGCAATCATGAAAAAGCTTGCTGGTACAACATGGGGAGCAGATGAGAAAGTTCTCAAGAAGTTATATACTGGACGGGTGAGGCCAGTACTGGAATATGGCATTGCAGCTTGGGCAACAGCAGCTAAGTCAAACTTTAACAAAATAAGTAGAGTCCAAAACCAAGGAATGCGAATCATAACTGGAAGCCTGAAGACAACGCCTATTAATGAACTAGAAAAGATCACTTGTTTACAACCAATGCAGGATAGAAGAGATAGCAGAGCCCAGCAACAAGCAGAAAAATTTAGAAGATTGACAGACCACCCTATGTACAACAGATTTAATGGTTTTGGAAAGGGAAGACTGAAGCGTAGCAACTTTGTAGAAACTGCAAAACGAAGGATTAGGGCAGATCCTATACTTAACATATCAACAGTCAAGCCCATACACAATGCACACAAGTTCCCAGCTTGGAGACAGCAGCAACTGCCTGAGATGATAGAAAACATTCCTGGTATTGAGAAAAAGAACACTCAGCATGAAACCGAAAGAAGAGAAATAACCCTAAACTACATAAAAGAACATTACCCAAGCAGGAATTGGACCCATGCATATACAGATGGATCAGCCAAAAATTCAATAGAGAATGGAGGAGGAGGAATTCTCCTAAATTTAAAAAATGGAGTGAAAAAAACACATTCAATGGCAACTGGAAAATTTTCAAGTAACTTCAAAGCGGAGGTAGAGGCTTTGAAAACTGCAGCAGAAATGCTCCTGATGGAGGAAAATAAAGAGAAGCAAATAGCTATCTTCACAGATGCAAAGTCAGTTGTCTCAATACTGAAGAGCAATAACAGCACAGAACTAACTGACCTAAGAGCAGCACTCCATGGTCTATGCCAGAAATCCAAAAAAGTTGTAATACAGTGGATCCCATCACATTGCAGTATACCTGGAAACGAAGAGGCTGACAGACTGGCAAAAGAGGGCGGACGACTACCACAGCCTGACATAGACATAACCTATAATGAGGCAAAGAGGTTGATAAAAAGCACTTATAGAACCAAATGGGAATCAGAGCATCCAGGCCATCAGAAGGATGATGCATATTACAAACTCGACCGAAGAGAACAAGTAGCAATCTTCAGACTCCGCACAGGACATAACAGGCTGAAATACCACTTGTTCAATAAACTAAAGATAGGAGATACCTGATGAATGTAATTGTAGAACTGGAAAAATGACAGCAAAACATTTGCTGCAGGATTGCCCAACGTATGCAGAACAGAGAAAGATATTTTGGCCCACACCTGCTTCATTTGAGGACAAGCTCTATGGAGATATCAACAAGCTCAAGTTGACCGCAGCTTACTTTAACTGCATACAGGTTGACATTTAAAGGTGCATGAAGACCCAGAGGCATGAAATGGAATATTGCTTGGATAGCAAATCCATTATGTGGAAAGTCCAAATCGAAAGCTTGCTGTGTGGGCTTCATAAAAGGTGGAAAAGTGTTCTAGGTGGCACGAAATGGAATATTGCTTGGATAGCAAATCCATTACGTGGAAAGTCCGAATCAAAAGCCCATTGTGTGGGCTTCATAAAAGGTGGAAAAGTGTCCTAGTGGCATGAAATGGAATATTGCTTGGATAGCAAATCCATTACGTGGAAAGTCCTAATCAAAAGCCCACTGTGTGGACTTCATAAAAGGTGGAAAAGTGTCCTAGTGGCACGAAATGGAATATTGCTTGGATAGCAAATCCATTACATGGAAAGTCCGAATCGAAAGCTCACTGTGTGGATGTCATCTGCAGACTGCATACTTCTGGTTTCTGGAAGAACAGCCTATGGTGAACGGAAGGCCCAATATACGGAAGTGAGGCTAAGCAGCCATGTGCAGGACGTGACGATTCCTTGGGTGAGCCCAGTACCAGAGCGCTATGTATCGGCTCTGCAAGTATGGAAGCCTCCTTGGATGGCGGGGAATGCCCATGGTCTGCCCCTGCCTTCCCTTGAGGGCTGACCAGGATCTTTGGCTGTTCTATATGGACCAGCTGGGATGGGGGATAACACCACAACAGTGAGAGTCAAACGTCCTAAGAAACCCCCGGGAAGGTTAACCCGGTCAACAAATGCCCGCAGAAGTCGGATGTGTCGGCCTAACGGCGCAAGAACGCAGCTCTGCTGTAAACAGGCACAACGCAATCACATCCGGAAAAAAAAACTCTGGATGAACGAAGAAGAAGAAGAAGAAGATTTGGGTATTCTATGTACACTCCCGCTCCTCCATTTCGAACAGCATTTTGTGCTGACCCATCTGTGTAGACTCGGATCCAGAGGTCCTGTGGGTATTCTTCAGTAAGGAAGCTGAGAGTGGCTGTTCTGCGCTGCACACTGTTCTGATCTTCCTTGTCAAATATTCCTCTCACTTTTGTCTGGATTTGTAATGATAGTCTATGCTCATCTTTCCATGGAGCTCGCTCTGGAATAGTTGTTAGGGGGATACCAACTGTGGGCAGATCGGTGGTTTCTCTGCAGAGTCGTTTGGCTTGGTGGATAAAACTACTTCTTTTCAACCGCCCCCTAGCTAGGTTTTCAAATCTGTTCTTCATAGGGTGGCCTGGCAAGCTGAGGAACTTTTCTGCTTGTATTAGCGTTTTCGTATCTCTGCGCTCACTCAGTGCTTGTGTCCTCCCCATCTTTTCCATTTCCACTATAGGAGTTGATCTCATCCCTCCTGTGGTGACTCTAAGTGCTTGATTTTACACTTTGTCCAGCTCTTGTAGTGTGGTTTTTGCTGCCGAACACCATGCAGTTGACCCGTATTCCAGGTGTGGTCGTATGCTCTGTTGATAAACTTTGCTAAGTATTTTCCCACTGGCTCCCCATGTGGTTCCACTTAACTTTCTCAGGATGGCTATTTTCCTTCTGGCTTTTGCTACTGCTTTGTTGATGTGCTTTCTCCATGTCAGCCTGCCATCAAATGTTACTCCAAGGTATGTTGGTTCTTTATCTTCTCGTAGGGGTGTTCCATTTATCTGGATGGTCCCTGCCTTTTGTTTTGGAGAGAGGGTAAATAGGGTGGTGCTGCACTTGTCAGTGTTTATGCTGACACACCATCTATTTGCCCATGCAACAAATGTATCTACAGCTCTTTGTAGTAATCTGGTGGCCACTGATGCATGTTCATTTGTGCTCCATAGAACCAGGTCATCGGCATACATTGCGGCTTTAATTCCATGCGGTAGATTAGCAACGAGATCATTGATGAAGATTAGAAAGAGTGTGGGGGACAATACTCCGCCCTGGGGAACTCCATGACGCAGTAGTACTTTCTTGCTCTTGAGTCCGTCTATCTGTACTCGGGCTCTTCTGTTGTGCAAGTATGCTTTCACCCATTTGTACATTCTTCCATTGACTTTGCAGTTTCTCAGTTTATTCATCAGACCTTCTTTCCAGACTTTGTCAAAGGCTTTCTTCAAATCTATCCATGCCGCAAGCACCAGCTTCTTCTCTTGGAATGCATCCTCAATTTCTTGAGAGAGATAGGTTGTCTGATCTTCCGTAGAGTAGCACTGTAATTATGGACTACGCTTGTGTTCAAAGTGAGAGAGCGCAAAAAAATTTGTATTCAAATATAAAATACTGTTGGGGGCATTTACTTGCTTTAAACTCAAGCGTAGTCCATACATGTGCTACTACTAGTGAGCGCACTGGACTGATTATTGTGTGTGAGTTAGCTTATGTCCCCAGGTCAAGGGCAAGAAGTCAACATTTTAGTCCAATTGACTGATGAAGGGTTTGAACCCCCTACCTAAGCATCAGCTCACCAGAAGTTTAAGCGCTAGTGCTCTTATCAATTCTGCCATGCTGACCTTCACATAAAATATAAAACAAATTATTTTTAGTATACAAAAGAATGTCAAAAAGGAAAGTATTGACAACATATAAAACAATGTCAAAAATAAAGTACTGACATCATACAAAAGAATGTCAAAAAGAGAGTACAGACATTATAAAGTGAATTGCGTTGCACTGTTTCATCAAGCCTATGCCTTAATACATCCGACTTCGACAAGCAATTTTTCAGGTTTGTTTTTCCTAGCCTTTGACTGTCCCTGTCTCCCTACAAGGCAGGAGGGTATGTGTCTCTCTTGACCTGGTCCCTATCCCTTGACCTGTCTGACTTGGGAGACCTTACCAGTAGCTGTGCTACCATCAGCATAGCTCTTGGGGTCATTGTAACACGTAAATCCCTCTACCACTGTAGGAGTGTACTAAAATATAATATAATAGGGGGCTTGAAATGAAAAGCTGAAGTGTGATAGAAATTACAATAACCATGCCATTGTCTTGTAACCTGTCAATACTGTTGTTTAAGAGAAGCAGTGTTAAGCATGTGACATCACAGTGCAGAAAAACACAGTGACATCATAAGGACAGTTTAAAGATGGCCACCCGACTTATGAGATGCACCAAAGAGGAGCGGCATTCTGATATCTGTTGTTTTATCAGTGAGGGGAGAAACCTATAGAAATTCATCGGCGAATGACGGTTCAGTATAGTCATGCATGTCTGTTAGTCCAGCAATTGTATGAGTGGGGTAGGAAGTTTCATGATGACGTGACTTCTGTGACAGACTATTTACATCCAGGTCAGGCACATCGAGTAGTGGCCCCAGAAATATTTTATTTTACAGGAATCCAAGCACTTTACTGGAGCTGGAGGATTTGCATCGAACACTGTGGTGACTACATCAAACAATTATGCATTCGCTATGTACTTTTCAGAATATATTCACACACACAAACAAAACACAAATATAAAAGGTTTTGATCTCAAGCCCCCTGGCAGAACCCCTAGCTGAACCCCTAGCTGCTGTATTGCTGTTATTGAATCAGAAATGTGAACAAATAAATTAGGAAGTGCTTGGGTGGAGGCAATAGGGATGTGCATTCTAAGATGTTTGTTTGAAGGTGTTTGGTATTTGGTGGTGTTGGGTGTTTGGTGGTGTTGGATGTTTGGTGGTGTTGCTTGTTTAGTGGTGTTGGTTGTTTGGTGGTGTTGGTTGTTTGCTGGTGTGACCATTTGGCATTGTCGGATGTTTGGTGGTGTTAGGTGTTCAGTGGTGTTGGATATTTGGTGGTGTTGAATGTTTGGTGATGTTGGGTGTTTGGTATTATTGATAGTTTGGTTGTTTGGTGGTGTTGGGTGTTTGGCAGTGTTGGTTGTTTGGTGATGTTGGTTGTTTGGTGATGTTGGTTGATTGGTGGTCTTGGTTGTTTGGTGGTATTGGTTGTTTGGTGGTGTTGGTTGTTTAGTGATGTTGGTTGATTGTTGGTGCTGGTTGCTTGATTGTGTAGGTTGTTTGGTAGTATTGGTTGTTTGGTGGTGTTGACTGTTTGATGGTGTTGGTTGTTTTGTGGCATTGGCTGTTTGACAGTTGTTTGGTGGTGTTGCATGTTTGGTGATGTTGGTTGTTTGGTAGTGTCGGTTGATTAGTGGTGTTGATTGTTTGGCAATTTTTTGGTGGTGCTGGTTGTTTGGTAGTGTTGGTTGTTTGGTAGTGTTGGTTGATTAGTGGTGTTGATTGTTTGGCAATTTTTTGGTGGTGCTGGTTGGTGGTGCGGTTGGTTGGTGGTGCTGGATGTTTGATGGTGTTGGATGTCTGATGGTGTTGGATGTTTGGTGGTGTTGGATGTTTGGTGGTGTTGGATGTTTGGTGGTGTTGTATGTTTGGTGTGTTGGATGTCTGGTGGTGTTGGATGTTTGGTGGTGTTGGATGTTTGGTGTTTGGTGGTGTTGGATGTTTGGTGGTGTTGGATGTTTGGTGGTGTTGGATGTTTGGTGGTGTTCAGGGTGTGGTGATGTTGGGTGTTTGGTAGTGTTGGTTGATTAGTGGTGTTGATTGTTTGGCAATTTTTTGGTGGTGCTGGTTGTTTGGTAGTGTTGATTGTTTGGTAGTGTTGGTTGTTTGGTAGTGTTGGTTGATTAGTGGTGTTGATTGTTTGGCAATTTTTTAGTGGTGCTGGTTGGCTGGTGGTGCTGGATGTTTGATGGTGTTGGATGTCTGGTGGTGTTGGATGTCTGGTGGTGTTGGAAGTTTGATGGTGTTGGAAGTTTGGTGGTGTTGGATGTTTGGTGGTGTTGGATGTGTGGTGGTGTTGGATGTGTGGTGGTGTTGGATGTTTGGTGGTGTTGGATGTTTGGTGGTGTTGGATGTTTGGTGGTGTTGCATGTTTGGTGGTGTTGCATGTTTGGTGGTGTTGGATGTTTGGTGGTGTTGGATGTTTGGTGGTGTTGGATGTGTGGTGGTGTTGGGTGTTTGGTGGTGTTGGATGTTTGGTGGTGTTGGATGTTTGGTGGTGTTGGATGTTTGGTGGTGTTCAGTGAGTGGTGATGTTGGGTGTTTGGTAGTGTTGGGTGTTTGGTGGTGTTGGGTGTTTGATGGTGTTGGGTGTTTGGTGGTGTTGATTGTTGGTGTTAGTTGTTTGGTGGTGTTGGGTGTTTGGGGGTGTTGGTTGTTTGATGGTGTTGATTGTCTATTGAGTCCTTTGGAAGACGATGAGTTGTAACAGTAGCATTAAGATCATTTGAGTTTGTAATGTGAAAGAATAGCAGAAGTATTACATGAAGGTGTAATGTGAAAGAATAGCAGAAGAATTACATGAAAGTGTAATGTGTGAGAATAGTAGAAGAATTAAATGATGGTATAATATGATAAGGGTGGCAAAAACAGTATATGATACAAGTGTAATATGTGTTATTTACAATTTTAAATATACATATTTCTGCCTACCTGAACTTGCCGAAGCGAGTCTTGAGAGGGCAGTAAATGAGCAAATGGATGATGAGCCGCTGGCCTCACTACAGCCGCAACATTTCGACTTTCCGTAAAGTTAACTGAGGTTTCTCTGGAAAATAACCGCACCAGGAGATAGAAGTTGGTAGCAAATGCCAACACACATGCCAGTTTTAGTACAGACCACTTGTATTTGAGTCTGGTTATCATCCTCTTTATGTGATGGATAGGCATACCTGAAAAATGATTGTTACAAATGTTACTTACTGAGTGGCTAAGAATGCCTGATTCTCCTTTGGGAGACCCGGGTTTAAATCCTCTGTAAAGTGTTAATTTTTTTCTGTCGAGGGCAAAAAGAAAAACCCTAACCTGCTCAGTTCACGGTGACTGAACTTGCCAGGTGGCCTTAATTCCTCAGGCTCAAGATCCCCTGTCCTACACCGCAAAATACTATAGGCAGTAGACAACATTTTGCATGACAAACATGTTTTGTGAAATGTAACAAATATGGCTTAAATAAGTCTTATGGCAGATGGACAGAAGAATGAATGAGGGAGTCTGGGGAAGCCGATGCTGAGAGGTTACGATGCCCACCGTTGACTCAGAAGGAACCGGGTTCAACCTCAGCACGGGGGATAGGAAGTTTTCCAAGAACCAGTGGTATCTACAGACATCACACGCCCTTCTGATCTCTTGCGGAATAAGACTGGACACCTAGCCTTCTCAGATCAGGGCAAAAAAACAGAAACTAAGTGCAAGTTGTTAACGTTAAAATCCCACAACAGTTGGAAATCACAAGCAGTAGGTACCTCTGAAGTCGGAGTGGGTTCGCCTGATGGCGAGGGACACTGGTAATAGGGAAAGCTAACCCACACGCAAAATTCAGTACAGCATTACTAGAAGTAGTGTGTATGGACTACGCTTGAGTTCAAAGCAAGCGAGCGTAAAAAAAATATATACATAAAAAGAAAAGAACAAATGCATCCATACTTCAAGAGCTGAATAATGAAGAGGGTTGGATATTAAAGACAATAAAACAAAGAAAATTTATATATTTTGGTCACTTGAAACATCATGAAAGTTTGGAGAGAACAATAATGGAGGAGTATATGCCTGCGAAGAGAGGAAGAGGAAGGCCAAAGAGAAGATGGGTGCAGGATGTGGCGGATGATCTCTAGATAGGTGTATCGGACGCGGGACATCTTGCTTGTGATCAAGAAGTTTTCTGGAAGGTTGTTATGGGAGCAAGGTTCTGCAAAGGACATGCTACTGAATGAATGAATGAATGAATGAATGAATGAATGAATGAATACATATATAAATATATACACTGGCAGCCGTTATCTTTCCTTTAGTTAGGAAACATCGGCAGATTTAATCTCCCTTGGCGTCGGTGTTACCAACAGTGGTGTGAGTGTGTAGGTCACACTTTTCCAAAGAGTCAAAATCGTATTTTCCTCTTTGTTCATATTAAATGATAAACTGACACACAAACATTAATATCTCCGCTAAGAATGGACCTACAGATTTGTTTTTTTCCAAGAGGTATCCAACTTTGCAGGTTTCATAATTAAAAAGCAATTTAGAAAATGTTACTAAAGTGGCTAGATAGTGAGATTCTCCATGTGCGTTCTATGCAAGGGGATTGGGGAAACTTAGTGAGATATCCATTGCAATGATTGTGAACCTAACTGTTATTTTACAATCTGGTACTAAAGAGTTAGTGTACTGTGTTGATATTCTTCTTGTGTGATCTATGCGAGGAGACTGGGGCACTTACTGAGATATTCATGTGCAATGACAGTAATTAATCCTGGCTGGTACCCCGGAGTTTGTGTACTGTGCCGATATTCTCCTTGTATGATCTATGCGAGGAAAATGGGGCACTTACTGAGATCTCATCTCATCTCTTCATGTTCCTCTTGTACCTTGCAGTGTCGAAGTGAAGTATAAACAGCGGGAGAGTGTCCACTTATGGGCTTCATGTATCGATATTCCCATGGACTCTATTCCCTCTGCCCATCGTTTACATGGTCGGCCTCATCCTCTGGTTCCATCTGGTCTGTACATCATTGCTTGTTGTGGTATACTGTTAGTTGGTAACCTTGTTGCATGGCCAAACGATTTGACTTGCTGTCTTCTAATAAAATCTAACGCTGCTATAACTCCAACTTTAGTCCTAATTTCTTCATTTCTGATCTTCTTCTTCTTCTTCTTCTTCGTTCATCCGGAGTTTTTTTTCGGATGTGATTGCGTTGTGCCTGTTTACAGCAGAGCTGCGTTCTTGCGCTGTTAGGCCGACACATCCGACTTCTGCGGGCATTTGTTGACCGGGTTAACCTTCCCGGGGGTTTCTTAGGACGTTTGACTCTCACTGTTGTGGTGTTATCCCCCATCCCAGCTGGTCCATATAGAACAGCCAAAGATCCTGGTCAGCCCTCAAGGGAAGGCAGGGGCAGACCATGGGCATTCCCCGCCATCCAAGGAGGCTTCCATACTTGCAGAGCCGATACATAGCGCTCTGGTACTGGGCTCACCCAAGGAATCGTCACGTCCTGCACATGGCTGCTTAGCCTCACTTCCGTATATTGGGCCTTCCGTTCACCATAGGCTGTTCTTCCGGAAACCAGAAGTATGCAGTCTGCAGATGACATCCACACAGTGAGCTTTCGATTCGGACTTTCCATGTAATGGATTTGCTATCCAAGCAATATTCCATTTCGTGCCACTAGGACACTTTTCCACCTTTTATGAAGCCCACACAGTGGGCTTTTGATTCAGGACTTTCCACGTAATGGATTTGCTATCCAAGCAATATTCCATTTCATGCCACTAGGACACTTTTCCACCTTTTATGAAGCCCACACAATGGGCTTTTGATTCGGACTTTCCACGTAATGGATTTGCTATCCAAGCAATATTCCATTTCGTGCCACTAGGACACTTTTCCACCTTTTATGAAGCCCACACAGCGAGCTTTCGATTTGGACTTTCCACATAATGGATTTGCTATCCAAGCAATATTCCATTTCATGCCTCTGGGTCTTCATGCACCTTTAAATGTCAACCTGTATGTAGTTAAAGTAAGCTGCGGTCAACTTTAGCTTGTTGATATCTCCATAGAGCTTGTCCTCAAATGAAGCAGGTGTGGGCCAAAATATCTTTCTCTGTTCTGCATACGTTGGGCAATCCTGCAGCAAATGTTTTGCTGTCATTTTTCCAGTTCTACAATTACATTCATCGGTATCTCCTATCTTTAGTTTATTGAACAAGTGGTATTTCAGCCTGTTATGTCCTGTGCGGAGTCTGAAGATTGCTACTTGTTCTCTTCGGTCGAGTTTGTAATATGCATCATCCTTCTGATGGCCTGGATGCTCTGATTCCCATTTGGTTCTATAAGTGCTTTTTATCAACCTCTTTGCCTCATTATAGGTTATGTCTATGTCAGGCTGTGGTAGTCGTCCGCCCTCTTTTGCCAGTCTGTCAGCCTCTTCGTTTCCAGGTATACTGCAATGTGATGGGATCCACTGTATTACAACTTTTTTGGATTTCTGGCATAGACCATGGAGTGCTGCTCTTAGGTCAGTTAGTTCTGTGCTGTTATTGCTCTTCAGTATTGAGACAGCTGACTTTGCATCTGTGAAGATAGCTATTTGCTTCTCTTTATTTTCCTCCATCAGGAGCATTTCTGCTGCAGTTTTCAGAGCCTCTACCTCCGCTTTGAAGTTACTTGAAAATTTTCCAGTTGCCATTGAATGTGTTTTTTTTCACTCCATTTTTTAAATTTAGGAGAATTCCTCCTCCTCCATTCTCTATTGAATTTTTGGCTGATCCATCTGTATATGCATGGGTCCAATTCCTGCTTGGGTAATGTTCTTTTATGTAGTTTAGGGTTATTTCTCTTCTTTCGGTTTCATGCTGAGTGTTCTTTTTCTCAATACCAGGAATGTTTTCTATCATCTCAGGCAGTTGCTGCTGTCTCCAAGCTGGGAACTTGTGTGCATTGTGTATGGGCTTGACTGTTGATATGTTAAGTATAGGATCTGCCCTAATCCTTCGTTTTGCAGTTTCTACAAAGTTGCTACGCTTCAGTCTTCCCTTTCCAAAACCATTAAATCTGTTGTACATAGGGTGGTCTGTCAATCTTCTAAATTTTTCTGCTTGTTGCTGGGCTCTGCTATCTCTTCTATCCTGCATTGGTTGTAAACAAGTGATATTTTCTAGTTCATTAATAGGCGTTGTCTTCAGGCTTCCAGTTATGATTCGCATTCCTTGGTTTTGGACTCTAATTATTTTGCTAAAGTTTGACTTAGCTGCTGTTGCCCAAGCTGCAATGCCATATTCCAGTACTGGCCTCACCCGTCCAGTATATAACTTCTTGAGAACTTTCTCATCTGCTCCCCACGTTGTATCAGCAAGCTTTTTCATGATTGCCATTCTCTGCCTTGCTCTTGTTCGATTTTTCTCAACCTATGTCTTCCATGTCAGGCGACGATCAAAGGTGACTCCTAGATAGTTTGGATTTTCTTCATGGCGCAATATTTTTCCATTCAATACCAGCTTAGGTTGCTGAGTTTTATTTGAGAGGGAGAACACTGTGCATGTTGTTTTCTCCTCACTTATCTTCACTAGCCATGATTTTGACCAGTCCTCTAGCGCTAATAAGGCTTGCTGTATTCTGCTGTTAGCTGTACTAATATATTCTTCAGATGTCCATATGGCTAGGTCATCTGCAAAGGAGGATGTGTGTACTCTGGCTGGAAAATTTTCTGTGATGTCATTTATATATGCTAGGAATAATGTTGGTGAAAGAACTCCTCCTTGGGGGACACCTTGCTCCAGCAGCATCATTTTGCTTGTTTGTCCTTGTACTTTTGTCCTGGCAGTTCTGTTCTCAAGGTAGTGGCTGATCCATTTATACATTTTTCCACAAACATGCATGTTTTGCAGTTTTACTTTCAGTCCTTCCTTCCATACTTTATCAAATGCTTTTTCTAAATCTATCCAGACTGCTAGTGTGTGCTTTTTCTCTTGGAAGGCATCCTCTATTTCCTGAGCTATATAGGTTATTTGATCTTCAGTGGATCTGTACTTTCTGAATCCTGCTTGGTGTGGTGTTAAGAGTTTGTTTTCTTCCAGATGCCATGTTAGCCTGCCATTGATAATGCGTTCCATTAATTTTCCTACACAGCTAAGTAGACTGATAGGTCGATAGCCATTTGGTTCTTCCAGGTCTTTTCCTTTCTTTGGGACTGGTATTAGTATAGCTTCCTTCCATGCCTGTGGGACTATTCCTCTCTTCCAGCTGTTATTTAGGACTGCTAGTAGTTTCTTCTTTGCCTTGGTGCCTAGTCCTATTAGCATTTCATTTGTGATTCCATCCTTTCCTGGTGATTTCTTCTTTTTTAGGGTATTCATTGCCTGTTCCATTTCTTCCATTGTTAGATTTGCCATCATATATTCTGCTGCTGTCTCTGTATTTCTATGATGTATCTGTTTGTCTTTGATTGCTTTCTTCTGTTCGGTTGTAATATCAATGTGGTTTGCATTTGCATAGTGTTCCATTAGTGCATTTGCAGCCTTTTTTCCTGTAAGCAAGGCATTTCCTTGTTTAATTGTTATTTGTTTGTTTCTAGGTCCTTCATTGTTCATGGCTTTCACTAGTTTCCATAGTTTGTTTCCATCCCTGTCAAAATTCAGGTTTTCTGTTTTTTCCCTCCAACAATCTCTTGTTGTTTGATTTACTGTTCTTTTATATTTTGCTGAGATGGCTTTGAGAGAGATGTTCGCTTCAATTGTTTGTTCTCTCTGCTGTCTTCCTGGCATCTTCAACTTTGTCCTCCAAACTTTGTAGTTCTTCAGTCCAGTATGGTTTGTAATTTTTCCTCGCTCCTCTTGGAATGGACTCAGTGGCTGCCTGTATTATCGCTCTGTTTAGACTTTCCACCATTTGCTTTATGTTGCCATATCGTGTATTTATGTTTTCACAATATTTGTCTGTTAGTATGGCAAATCTGTCCCAATCTGCTCGTTTGTAATTCCAGCGGGGCAAGGGCTTTTGCTCCTGTGGAACATACTCCATATTCATTACAAGCTTGATTGGTCTGTGGTCACTACCTGCTAATTAGTCCAGCACATGGCGATCGATTTTGTGGAGGATGTCTCCTGTGCAGAAAGCTAAGTCTGGAGTAGAAGTGGTAAGCCATCTTCTGGAGTAGAAGCTCGGTGTGTCATCCGCTTTGTTGAGTAGATGGAGATTTGAGTCTATTTCCCAGTCCTCCAATTCATCTCCTCTTTTGTCAGTATCTGGGTATCCCCATCTTTCTGAACGGCTATTAAAGTCTCCGACAATAATGCAGTTTGTGTCAGTTATTTTCATGTTTGAGAGTGTAAGGTCCTTATCTGCTGGGCTATACAGATTGTAGATTCTTATTTTCACGTCCTTTATCATTATATCAACACCTATAATTTCCGTTTGGTTGTCAGAGATCACAGATACTTCGCTGCAAGGTATTGTATTTCGTGTAAGTATTAGAACTCCTCCTTTGTGTCCTTCGCGGTCGAAACGTGTGGCCTGATATCCTCTGACTGAGAATTTGTGATTGGCGTTGAGGTGTGTCTCTTGAATGCATGCCACATCTATTCTATCTTTATGAAGACGCTGTGTTAGGGAGTCTTTCTTCTTGTAAACTCCTTCGGCATTCCACTGTAGTATGTTGAGTGTCCGGGGTATTTGGTCAATAGCTCTTAACCTACTCCTCTGTGCCTTGACTCCACAGCACAGGGGAAGGTGACCACCAGTAGTCATGGGTGGACCCCCTCGAGGCAGGGGGCCCGGCACTATCGCCGCCTGATGGGACTTCACGGGATTAGCACCATAACGATTAATTTTGATTTGTGACATCATGAATTAAGTTACGTTGCACTGCTTTGTCAAGCCTGTGGCTCAGTACATCCGATTTCGACAAGCATTTATTCGGGATGCTTTCCCTAGCCTTTGACTGTCCCCAGTCTACCTACAAGGCAGCAGGTTTTACGTTGCACTGCTTTGTCAAGCCTGTGGCTCAGTACATCCGATTTCGACAAGCATGTATTCGGGATGCTTTCCCTAGCCTTTGACTGTCTCCAGTCTACCTACAAGGCAGCAGGTTTGTGTGTCTCTTCGTCTGGTCCCTCTCCCTTGACCTGTCCGACATGGGTGGCCCTACCAGTAGCTGTGCTACCGTCGGCATAGCTCTTGGGGTCATTGGGACGCACAAGCCCCTCTACCTCGTCACGGTGGACACACAGCAGAGGGGATTTCTGATCTTATCTCTTCTTGTAAGGTCTGTAAGGTGTGGAATGCGCCTGGCCCTGCAGCAAGCAGGGTTAGGATCGGCTAGCCTCTCCCAGGAGGGGTGAAGAGCGAAAATTGGTAGCCTGCCGATGACCCGCAGACTACACAAGTCAACCCCCACCTCCACGTGGTGCAGACCGGGCAACCATGACCACGAGGTCATGGGCTAACGGGGCTATGGCTCACCATAGGGGATGGACTCCCTGTGGTCAGATTAGTGTCCTAAACCTGCGACTGGCCTAGCAAGCCGGCAGGGGATTTTCATACTGCTCGTAGAAAAACTAAGAAGTATAAACGGACTGACCCAAACGGCTATCGACCCGGCAATGTTAATGGGCAAAATTCTTGAAAAAAGATTACGAACTACTTTAGAACCCCAGCTAAGCGAAACGCAGCTTGGATTTAGGAAAAACAAAGGATGCTCTGACGCCATTTTTGCTCTTAGACAACTTATAGAAAAATCAATCGAATTCAATGAAACACTCTACTTAGCCTTTGTCAACCAAGAAAAGGCATTTGATAGGGTAGATAGAAACAAGCTGTGGGAAATCCTTAAACAATATGGAGTGAGTACACATCTAACAAACCTATGTAGAAGTTTATACAACAACAGTGAATGCATAGTGAGAGCAACTGGAGGACACTCAGAACCCTTCACCATAAGATCTGGAGTACGACAAGGTTGTGTCCTGTTCCCTCTCTTGTTCATAACATATATAGACAACATATGTAAAGAAACCAGCCAAGCAGAGACAGCAAGAATACCGCATGATGAGAACACAGAAGAAGAACCATCTGCAAATCTAACCATTAGAGAACTCCTGTTTGCGGACGACCAAGCACTAATAGCAAAATCAGAAGCTGAATTACAAGACCACATGAATAGTCTAAACGAAATGTGTAGGGAACATAACATGAAAATTAGCACAAGCAAAACAGAGGTAATGACTATAACTAAAGAAGAACAAACAGCAACAATTCACCTAAACGAACATCCCTTGAAACAAGTAAAGAGCTTCAAGTACCTAGGAAGTATAATATCATCAAATGGCAGATCAGAAGACGAGATCGAAAATAGGTGCAATAAGGCAAATCAACTCATTGGACAAATGGCACCAATACTAAAGAACAAACATGTATCAATAACTACTAAGAAAGCACTTTACAACACAATCTTCCTACCAACTCTGTGCTACCAATGCCAAACCTGGACAATGACAGAAAAAGAGAAAAGAAAAATCACAACAACAGAAATGAGGTTCCTGAGAAGAATACTCAATGTATCAAGAAGAGATAAGATCAGAAATGAAGAAATCAGGACTAAAGTGGGGGTTAAAGCTGCTCTAGATTTTATTAGAAAGCAGCAAGTCAAATGGTTTGGCCATGCAAGTAGATTACCAGTCAACAGCATGCCACAACAAGCAATGATGTACAGACCAGATGGAAACAGAGGAAGAGGTCGACCACGTAAACGTTGGACGGAGGGAATAACAGAATCCATGGGAATGTCGATATACAAAGCCCATAACCGGGCACTTTCACGAAGTTTATATTTCACCTCGACACCGCAAGGTACAAGAGGAACATGATGAGATGAGAGATGAGATCTCTTCTTGATACATTGAGTATTCTTCTCAGGAATCTCATTTCTGTTGTGATTTTTCTTTTCTCTTTTTCTGTCATTGTCCAGGTTTGGCATTGGTAGTATAGAGTTGGTGGGAAAATTGTGTTGTAAAGTGCTTTCTTAGTTACTATTGATATATGTTTTTTCTTTAGTATTAGTGCCATGTGTCCAATGAGTTGGTTTACCTTATTGTATCTATTTTCGTTCTCGTCTTCTGATTTGCCATTTGATAATATTATACTTTCTAGGTACTTGAAACTCTTTATTTGTTTCAGGGGGTGTCCGCTTAGGTGAATTGTTGTTTTTTCCTTCTTTAGATTATAGTCATTACCTCTGTTTTACTTGTGCTAATTTTCATGTTATGTTCCCTACACATTTCATTTAGTCTATTCATGTGGTCTTGTAATTCAACTTATGATTTTGCTATTAGTGCTTGGTCGTCCGCAAACAGGAGTTCTCTAATAGTGTAATTTGCAGATGGTTCTTCTTCTGTGTTCTCATCATACGGCTTTCTTGCAGTTTCTGTTTGGCTGGTTTCTTTACATATGTTGTCTATATATGTTATGAACAAGAGAGGGGACAGAACACAACCTTGTTGTACTCCTGATCTTATGTTGAAGGGTTCTGAGTGTCCTCCAGTTGTTCTCGCTATGCATTCACTGTTGTTGTATAAGCTTCTACATAGGTTTGTTAGAATACTGAGATATCCATGTACAATGGTAGTGATGCTGGCTGGTACCACAGAGTTTGTGTACTGTGCCAAGATTCTCCTTGTATGATCTATGAGAGGAGACTGTGGCACTTACTGAGATACCTATCTGCGCTGAAAATTGTATTTTACAATCCATGAAAAAGCCTTCGAAGTAAGTTCATAGATAGCAGGAAAAAGAAAACTGCTGATTTATATACAACTTACTTATAACTTGCCAGTCTCCCTGGCGTAGGAGTTAAGGACATTGTTTGTAATCCCGTATGCTCTCGTACGAAACACAGCTGCGCGAGATTCGGCAGCGGATCGCGTCACGTTGGTTACTTATGGTGGGTATGTGAGCCGGTCATTCAGAAAGCAATGGCAAACTACTGAATGTAAAACTTGCCAAGATATCAACAGCAGCTGAAAAATGCTGCTGTTGACTGCAATGTCCTGTAAAGGATGTGTGGGCGAAACACACATTTAAAACTTACTCATACTGGAATACTGGCGTGATAACTACTACAGCTTTGAATTTTTATCTTGTCTAGTGTGCCTTTAGATTAGACTTCTTTTTTTTTCTATTTCTATGAGCGCCATACAATACATGTGAATTTGTTTATGAGCTGAGCTGCCTTGGTCCTAAGTGAAAGTGCGGTGGTTCCTCCGTGCAATTGAATTGATACAGATTACAGTATTTCAAATTATTTTTGCTGTATAACTTACTTTGTGTAAACTGGAATGCTCTATAATTAAAGCTTACTTACATCTGCACAACGTGTACAGCTCTTTCTGTGTTCTTGTTCTCGCAGGACGTGAAACAGTTACGCATATGATTGATTTTTTGAGTTTTATCAATTGTCCTTTTTGCAGTCTATTATTATTTATAGCAGACACCTTGAATTGTTAAAATCTCTCACAATCTTTATATCTACAAAACAAATTTTCATAAAGATTATGTACTTTGCTAAAATTATCATAAATAAATAATGTTATTTATGAATAACTTTTTCAAAATAAAATTAAAACTATTTATTTGAAAATATATGCGTTAAAGATAACAATTTATTGTAAATAATACCGAGGGTTTAATTCGTTAAATGCGAGGTACACCCCGTTTATGTCTTTAAGTAGCAATGAAAAGTGAGTCAGAAAATGGTGTAAACAGAAACTGCCTGAGATTGTTAGAAAGAGAATTCTTACTAAAGATACAGATTAAAGCCAGTCAGTTATTGATTTCTCCATCTCAAAATGAGTTTGTCATGTGTACATCTGGAGTCAGATGTCTACCTCGTTTGCCTCACTCATGCTTTGTCGACGGAAAGAGAAGAAGTTATGGGACTATTAATTGGAGAGGTTTGACCGTTTGAATGTTTTATTTTTTTTTTTCCCCTTGAAATTTGAGAAATTAATTATTAATTTCTATTTAGGATCGCCTGTCCTATATATACGGAACTGCCTCCCCAAAACAGTCTTTCGAAATCTTTCTCTATCGTAAGTTAGGTCCCCTGTCTCTGTTACTGTTATGTGTAATAAATTATCTTATGTCTTTTACTCTGTCTACATCTTCTTCATACTCATCTGACATCTCTCTAGTTCCCTCCATAATGATCTTTTCTGGACTTTACTTTCGTGTTTTTTTTTTACGTTTTACATCTTCAAAATGTTTCGTTTACCTCATTTTTGTTTCTCCTAAAAACCAATCTTCTTTTTGTCTTTAAAAACCAATCTTTTTGAACATTGAGTAGCGAGTCCTATCATCATTTTAATTTTGAGTATTTACACATGAGACCGCCACAGTAGATAGGCCTTGAAATTCAAAATCTAATGGTACCACAATGATGCCTGTATGTCACTTGTAAGTGAAGATATTCACAATTTTGTGAAGGTGAGACGAGTTGCGATTTCTCATGCTATTCACCCGTAAGTGGAACTCTCCAGTGTGTCCGATTACCTCCTTGCGTGTGTGTGCGTGCGAGATTGTCTCAAACGGTCGTATGAAAACTGACTTCAGAAATATGTTCCGTCATGTTAAATGATTACAAAATAGTACAAGTATACAAATAAATTATTAATAATCTTTAAACTTGTGTTCTCTTTAACTTTAGTAGGTCAAATCGCACGTTTTGTGTGTTGAAAAGTATAGCGCGATCGATATGCGGCAGCCGTCATGACCTGTGGGTTTCCAATTCACAAAGTCACATCTTCGTAGAAAATCTGTTTTTCAACCACAATTTGAGCAAGTTTAGTGATGAAACTATGCTGATTCAGGGGCAATATTTTATATGGCAATTAAAATTCACATTAAACAAAGACATCTATTGGATCCATCGATTCCAATATGCGATCATTCCGCTGCCTCTGTGGGATGCGCTCCCCGGCAGTCGGCAGCTTGCACAGATCCATAGAGCACACTTTATTCACAAACTTCCAGTTTCTTAGTTCTATATAATATTTTAGTTCGTAATGTTTAATAGTTTCTATTATATCACCTAATAATTTTGTGAAAAATAAAAAAAAATAAAAAAATTGCCCAGCCGGGAACAGAACCCCGGCCTCCCTCGTGACTAGGCGACTGCTTACGAACTACGCTAGCGAGGACACAACGCTTGCTCTACAAAGATATTTATATAGTACAAGCGCCGTTTTGGGTTTCATGATTGATAACATCTTTCGCCTGTTTTTCAACCACAATTAAAGCAATGTTTAGCAATGAAGCTTTCCAACTTCTGTAAAACTGCATACAGAATTCGAAGATCCATCTACAATTGATGGTTTTCTATTGAAAGCGCCAGAAAAAAATTATTTACGGTTCAGCGTGCCATTTCCATTTTTTCTCTGCATGCGACGGTTGGTCTCAACCTAACACGTGTCATAAGCGCATTATGAAAACTGACTTCAAAAATATGTTCCGTCATGTTAAATGATTAAGACAATAGCACAAGTATACAAATAAATTATTATTAATCTTTAAACCTGTCTTCTCTTTAACTTTAGTAGTTCAAATTGCACGTTTTGTACATGCCAGTCAGAACGATATGCGCATGCACAGCCGCCATGGCCCATTGCCATGCGTTTCCCCATTCATGAAAAGCACATCTTCAAGGAAAATGTTGATTTCATCGACAAGTTAAGCTTGTCTAGCGATGAAACTTTCCAAATATATGTAAATTTGCATGCAGAACATGAAAATTCATCTAAAAGTTATGCCTATCTATTACCAGCGCCAGAATAGTGTTACAAAGTGTACATGCCGGTCCGATCAATAATGCGCAAAGAACGAAAACATGCCTTTGCAGAAAATGTTGATTTCATCAACAGGTTAAGCTTGTCTAGCGATGAAACTTTCCAAATATATGTAAATTTGCATGCAGAACTTGAAAATTAATCTAAAAGTTATGCCTGTCTATTACCAGCACCTTTAAAAAATTAATTACGGTAAGTATGAAATCTAATGTTATTTATATAAAAGGTCACGATGATTTCAACCAATCGCTGTGCACGGAATATTAGGCATACCTTTCCTGGAAAACCCCGAATGATGTGTGTTATTGTCATGTGAGATTTGAATGAATGAATGATGTCGAAAGAATGCATGGTCTGAACTAGCGCGAATTGGGAGACACGGTGAATCATGGCTATATGATTCCGTATATGATTTCGGTATTCATTTCCGGTCGCGGCATGATGGAACTCGCTACATTGAGTTCTTATTGGGTAGATATCCATATAAGGTTTATTCAGCTCAGTAAATTGGTAAAAATTAAACAAAAGAAGAAAAAAAAATACTTTATCAGGCAAGCAGCTGGCCACTTTGCTACATCAGTTCCCATGTGATGTAGTTTAGTTAGTTGCATATTCTGTACAGAACATCACAGTCAACCTTAGCATTATTTGGATGTTTGTGATTTCTTGGCAAATTTACATTCATTAGTTTCCCATTGCTTTCTTCTTCTTCTTCTTTGCGTTCATCCTGGAGTGTTTTTTTTCAGATGTGATTGCGGAGAGTTGTTACGCACCCTTGGGCCGAAAACCCTTGGGTCAACTCATCCGACTTCTGCATGCATTTTTGACCAGGTTAGCATTCCTGGGAGACTCTCACTTTTGTGGTACTGTCTGCATCCCAGCTTGTCAAGTTGGAACAGTCGAAGACTTCACTGTCATCCCTCAAGGGAAGGCAGGGACAGTCCATGGCATTTTCCGCCATCCAGGGTGGCTTCCATAGTTGCAGAGCCGACACATAGCGCCCTGGTGCTGGGCTCACCAAGGGAATCGTCACGTCCTGCTCATGGCTGCTTTAATTCCTCACTTCAATATATTGGGCATTTCGTTTGCCCCGGGCCGCTCCAGCACAAACCAGACCGGTCTGCAGACGGTATCCACTCAGCGAGTTTTCGATTCAGACATGTGCTTGTTGCTGTGCCCGGGGACAATATAGTCAGTGCATAACTCTATAGTTTTGGGCACGACGGACATTCGGAAACTTAACTAGTCAGAGCTGTTTTGGACACGAGCTATTCGGAAAACTAGTTAGTCAGAGCTGTTCCTAGCATGAAAGACATTTCACTCTGACGTTTTATGCGTTGTGCCTGATATATTTGCACCCGTTGGCCAGCACATCCGACTTCAGCGGGCATTTTTACGGGTTTGCCTTCCTGAGGTTTAGAGAGACGTTAGACTTTTTTTGCTGTGGTTTCGCCCACATCTCAGCTGGTCAAGGTAGAACGGTCAATGACATCATGGTCAACTCTCAAGGGAAGGCAGGGGCAGACCATGGGCATTCCCCCGATATCCAAGGAGGCTTCCATATTTGCAGAGCTGGCACATATTGCTCTGAGACTGGGCTCACTTGCCACATCCTGCTCATGGCTGCTTTAATTCCTCACTTCCAAGTATTGGGCATTTCGCTTGCTACTGGATGCTCAGCACACACCAGGAATGGTCAGTCTGCGGGCGACATCCACTAGGTAAGCTTTCACTTCGGACTTCGGACCACACAATGGGTTCGCTAGCCAAGCATTCCATTTCGTGTTATTAAGATGTTTTTCCACCTTTGACTACACTCTCTGTGAATATAGATGCAGACATTTTGCGTAACCATTTTGTGCGAAATTTTCTACCTTTTGTTCTCACTCACGAGGTAGGCTACATGCGCTGTCGGCTCAGCACCTTACCTCCGTGCACCAGTGAGCGAGAAACGGCAGGCCCTCTCATTTGTGGATCCCACATATCCCCCAGATGAGAGCCTTTGAACAAGTATCTGAACTGAGCATGTAGCATGCTCAGCATCTCACCTCCATTATTCGGTAGGTGGGTATCGGCTTGGCTCTCACATCCAAGGGTTTATGGCTTAGAGGCGTTCAGCCATATCCCTCGAATGGGAGCCTTAGAGTATGTGTCTGGACCTCGAAATAGCGGCATCGTGAGCACTGATTTAGACTTTGACTGCTATCCTCAGTCTTACCTGAAGAGCAGCAGGTTGTGTCTCGCTTAGTCTGGTCCCTGTCCCAAGGCCTGTCTGACATGTAGTTTTGTTTCCATCGACAATGCTCTTGGGGTTACTGGGACACGCAAGCCCCCCCCCCCCCTTGCAACAAGGTGGAGACACATCAGGGGGTGGGGGGCATTGCTTTCTAAATGACCGGCACTCATACCATTATATGCAAACCAATGCAAGGCAGTCTGCTTCCAAATTGCCCACAGTTGTGTTGTTAAACGAGGTATGTGGGATTACGAATTGTGTTCATAACTCACTCGCCACAGCACTGGACAGAGACTGCAATAATAACAGCACGTGTAGTAGGTAAAATGGTATGACAGAATTACCAATGTCGCGCTCATGGGAAGAACTATTATTGAAAAGGGGGGGGGGGGGTCACATTTTACTTCTAGCCTTACGTGCGTATCTTAAGGATCATATCTATAGAATAGAGGAACAGATAAATCACCATGACCTGGAGAGAACCATTCCGCAGGCAGTGACCAGAGAATCTGACCAACTCTGTGCTCCTATAAAAAGCCAGATGGACACATAATCAGACTGCTACTGGTACTGGTATTAGGACATTTTGCTGGATATTTAAACACCCAAACTGAAACATCCAAATATACCTCTGTCTGCAAAGTGACAGCTAATAAATAGCATATTCATATCAACCCTATGCTACCAATGACAAGCTTGGACATTATCCAAATCACACTTATGAATAAGAAATGATGTTATCAGACAGACAGTGAGATCAACACCCTTGTGCCACATAAAGGGTAAGTTAATAAGTCAGTCACAAATGGCTGTAGAAAAATAATCTAAATATGATAACAACTTGAAACCAGTTTATTTTTATACATATATTGTCCCTTTATTTCTCAACATAATTTTCACCACACATTGATGCACTTATCCCATCGTTTTATCAGTCCTCCCAAACCGGCTGCATAGAACTGTGTGCTTTGTTTTCACTTACCTGCCATCCCACAGAACTGTGTAACTTACTTATTGACTCGCCCTCATAACTTTTTCTACCCAGCTATGCACCGCTTTACAGGATAAACATTTGTCAGCATAAACACTGAAAACCCACCTGGGGAGACATTTCGCAAATGACGCCGAAGTTAATGTGAAGTGAAAACGTGGTTTAGAAAACAGCACGCAGTTCTATACAGCCGGTTTGGGAGGACTGATAAAACGATGGGATAAGTGCATCAATGTTGATGGAAATTATGTTGAGAAATAAAGGGACAATGTATGTATAAAAATAAACTGGTTTCAAGTTGTTATCATATTTAGTTATTTTTCTACAGCCATTTGTGACTTACTTATTAACTTACCCTCACATATTGTAAGACAGGAGATCAAATGGTTTAGCCATTTCATTAGAATGCAACACCATCAACTACCAGCATTGGCACTACATCAAAAAACATCAGCTATGAGAGCATGCAAGAGGTCACCTGAAAAGAAAATGGATTCACAACATCAAAGACATTGTACAATCACATGGAATGACACTATCCAGTGACACCCATCGGGGGAGCTGGAGCGCCAATTATTAGCTTGACGGCTAAAGTGAAAGCTGATGATTATTATTCATTTTAATGAAAAAAATTTGTTCGTCTTTTATATTATAGATCACTGAAGACAGAGTTGTGTATTTGTCATCAGTTATCATCCTACGGCGGTCTGATAAACAGCCAGATCGAGTGGAAATTTCACCAGAGCAACAGTCAGATGCCTCAATAAGAGCGGAGGTGTGTCTGGGAGAAGTGTATTTGTAAACATTCAAGTGTTACCTGTTGTTTGTTCTTTCTTTGTTTGCTAGCTTTGAGGAGCGGCTGGCCGAGTGGCTAAAATGCCGGATTCTCCTTTGGGAGACCCGGGTTTGAATCCTGGGTAGGGGTGGATTTTTTTCTGTCGGGGGAAAAAAAAATAACCAAATGCTAACCTGCACAGTTCGCGATGACTGCACTAGCCAGGCGGCCTTAATTCCTCAGGTTCAAGACCTCCCTGCCATACACCGCAAGGTACTATATAGGCAGTCATCATCAAGTGCCGTGCCGGCTGGCGTAGGCGTTTATGGCTCTCCATAGATCTCGGTCTTTGGTTTTCTGGATCAACTCTGCTGCTGATATTCCTCCATGCCATATAGGCAGTAAATGACAGTTTTGATAGACAGCTTGAACATGAGCAGAGTCCACAATTTACAGTGTAAATCAGCTGTCCATCCATCCATCAAATGCCATGCCAATAAGCGTGGACGGTCATGATTCACCATTTCACTCGATCACCAGAGTTGTGGATCAGTTCAGTTTTCTTGTCTTGACCATGCCACGTGGCCAAGCCATCCAGGTATTTACTTCTCTGTCTTCCCTTTGTTCTCTTCCCCTCGATATTGCCAGTTGTCACCACGTTCTCCAATTTATTTCTTCTCATAACATGCACATAAAATTTTGACTTTCTGCGTCTAATTTCTCTAATCAGTTTACGATTTTCATTTGTCTCTTGTAGGACTTAGTTATTTGATTTTCTGTCTTCCATGGTATTCTTTGCATTCTCCTCAGAAACCACATTTCCACAGCTATAAGATGCTTTTCAGCTTGTGTGTTCATTGTCCACTCTTCACATTCCATACAAAAGTACAGGCTCTGTGTAGCACCTCAACCGTATGTCTAAGGAAAGTAAAAGTAATTAAACAACTTTTTTACATGCCTTGAGACTTATTGGACATTTTGTGGTAGTCCCATATTTTCATAGACCAACTGGGACTCGAGGACTGATGCTGTCAATATAAAGCTGACCACCTCTTCTTCCCATGACATTTACTGGTAGCCCTATTAGCTGAGTCAGCGTGAGAGAGCAGATCAATTTGAAAAATTCACCTCTGCGTGAATTCGAACCCATGACCACCGGGTTGGCAGCATGTGTCATGGCGACTGCACTGTTGTGGTTAACATAAGTTTACGGAGACCTCAATAATACAGACAGCATGTGTCATGGCGACTGCACTGTTGTGGTTAACATAAGTTTACAGAGACCTCAATAATACAGACAGCATGTGTCATGGCGACTGCACTGTTGTGGTTGCCATAAGTTTACAGAGACCTCAATAATACAGACAGCATGTGTCATGGCGACTGCACTGTCATGGTTGCCATAAGTTTACAGAGACCTCAATAATACAGACAGCTCATGGAGGTCAGCATGGCCGAATGGATAAGATCTCCCTCTTAAACATCCGGTGTGCTGATGCTGAGGTAGCAGGTTCAGCCCCTACACCGGTCAATTGGACACAAATGTTGACTTCTCGTCCTTGACTTGGGGATGTAAATTACAATTACCTCAGAAGTTGGAGTGGGTCTGCCTGACGGGGAGTGACACTGGTAATAGGGACATCAACATGAAAAAATATGTCCAATGCACTCGAGGTAGTAGCACATGTATCGGCTAGGTTTGAATTCAAAGCGAGTGAACGGCAAAAAAAAAAAATGTTCCTCTGCCTTCCATTGTGAACCTGAGACCATAACTGACAACTATCTCAAGCTCAATCCACTATCTGCTCATGTGGTTTCAGACTACCCAAGTTGGGGGATCAACAGATACTCCACTTTCCCAAGGGT
>JACEFZ010023019.1:0-40352 GCA_014155875.1 Cepaea nemoralis | reverse complement strand
GATTAATTCCCAAACCAAACCTAATTTTTATGTAATGACGTATTTATAAGAATCTTTAGATGACCTTGGCCTTCACTTGTATTTGGCTCGATCCATTGTATGAATGTTAAATTGCTACCAATATGTCATAAGTTAATAATAAATCACGGGTTCATAATTACCACTGCGAAAGCCCCCATGCCAAGGAGCGAGACGTTATATATATATGTTGTCTGATCCTCCTTGTTTGTTAAGTAAAAAGTGAAAACCAAAAACGGCCACTGCAACCAAACCTTCACAAGACGACGCTGGATAGTTTTCTTCTCAAAGTCCACTTTAATACGACGATTTTGACATGTCGGAAACAAAGCAGTCGCTCCACAGAAACGTTCCAACTATACCTGACAATACACAACCTATTCTAAAATAGCGGCATAATATTAGCCGTGCTTTAGTGACAAGAAACCATGTCCGACGTGGACGCCAGCTCAAGTCTAACTGATCTTATCGTGACGTTTTCGTGCTTGCACCAAAACATCTTGCACACTTTTCATTCTTTTGAAACTAATGCCGTGCAAAGTGTGTTTTACAATCCATAGCCTGATCCAGGTATATGGTAGTGTAGTAACACTAGAGCTTGGTTACGGTAGCAACAAAAGCCAACGCCCTGTTACCATTAAACAAACCAACCCATTGAAACTTCATTCAATGAATGAATCATGACGTATTGATTTGTCTGTATGTTGCTATTTTCTCCCGCTGTATAGCGGCGTCGTAACATTAAGACGGCGACTGGGAAAAATATAACAGTAAAATATTTGTTTGTTTATTATAAAACACCGGTTATTATATATTCTTTTGTAATTAATCAGCAAACACGCAATAATTCCTCGCCGCGAGAAATATAGAACCGTGGTGTCACTAGTAAGAATGTACAACAAATTGGTGGTCGAGTGGTTTAACACGTTATGCGTTGGCAATGGTGTGTTCGAATCTTGTGTTTTCAGTTGTTAGGTATATACCAAAATAATGATGGTTCTCCGTTTTAACGAAGTGATAGAATACATTATGTGCCACGCCGGTAAGCGGCAGCTGTGAGTATATTAATCATCCCGTGTCGCCTGGCATCTGTTATACCAACGGCATCGTGTGCCGTGCCGATAAGCGTGGGCGGTTATATCTAGCAGAGCCGTTATGTTAGGGGAGTAATTCTTTAAGCATCGCTATGTGCCACGGTGCGTGGCGTAGGTAATCACTATCAGGTGGCGCGAAGAGCCCTGCCTAAACATTATCATTAAGAGTTGTCGGGTGGCGATTCTTCACTAATCGTTATCAGGTGGTCTGTTGCGTTGGGATATATAGACCTACGTCCGAGTCATAACAAGACATTTAAACGCCATGAATCCTCACTGGAAACATCCTTTTACGTGTTTAATTGCGATGCCAACGGGGTGTGGAAAATCCGTCTTTGTGCAAAAGTTTCTGGGTCATCTATCAGACATGGTCGATCCGATTCCAGAGGAGATTATATGGTGCTACGGAGAATGGCAAAATATATACGAGAATATGAAGGGGGTGCAGTTTATCGAAGGTCTACCTGATATGGAACAGTGGGCATGCGATAGACGTCGGCTAGTAGTAATAGATGATCTAATGTCCGAGACAGATGATAGGGTGACTAAGCTATTTACTAAGGGCAGTCATCATCGCAACCTCAGCGTCATGTATATAGTCCAGAATCTCTTTGGGAAGAATAAAGAACAAGGAACCATCAGTCTGAATTCGCATTACCTTGTAGTATTTAAGAACCCTCGAGACGGTGCACAGGTTACGAATTTGGCCAAACAAATTTACCCAGGGAAGGTGTCATATGTCCAAGAGAGTTTTAAAGACGCGACATCGGCTCCACACGGGTATTTGTTATTCGACCTTCGACAGGAAACACCGGATCAACTACGTTTACGAAGTCATATATTTCCCGATCAACGTCAAGTCGTCTATTCCCCAAATAACATGTCTAGTCAACTTAAACGCAACGAATCCATGTTACGATACTTGGGTGAAGCCAAACCACCGGCCGTAAAAGCCGTTATTAATACAGCTTCCCCAGACCTCGTCCAATCAATTTGCGAATGCTGTCACAATGTATTAAAAGGTAATGTCCCCCTCACACCCGGTCAGCAGCGACGGTTGCAACGACACAAAAACAGTCTGAGAGCGCTCACTCGTAAGAAACTATCGCTCAAGAAACGGAAACAGATCTTGTAAAAGGGTGGATTCATAGGCGCCCTTCTCGGACCCATCCTAATCGTGTTGAAAGGTATTGATTGATTGATTGATTGATTTAGGAACCGACATCACAGCATTCGGGACATTCCCATAAGCGCTCCGTCCCCATCCCCAGCAGCCAGCAAAGAGTTCCAACACTAATAGTTCCAGAAGCAATCTGATTATATGTCCGTCCCGCCTTTCCTCTGAGCGTCGAGCGTCGGCCAGATCCCCTCGTCACACCTCGCTGTCTCATTCTTACCAGACTATGGTGATCCATCTGCTCCTCTGAGGTGTATACGGTGACGTATGTTGAAAGGTATTGTGGGTTTGTAATGAAGAAAATGATCTTGGTCGATCCTCGGGTGCTGGAAAAGCCCCATGTACCACCCGACACACTAACCGATAGCCTACAAGACTTAGATAATCAGATGCAACAAGTCTTGGACAACGAAGATCTACCACCCCGTGACAAAGCCAGCCTATATCAACAAACCTTGCAACGGTATCTGAATCGTATCGAGCAGCACAGACACAAACCATTAGGCCTGATGGATATCAAGGAACAAAAACCCGAAGTCAGCGCCTTACCGGCATCAGTAGTCGAGACACCGCCTGTTCAACTAACGCCCAAGACTCTGAAGGTAGACGAACCCAAAACCCCGTCAGAGACACCTGTTGCTACTCCGGGTTATAAACTCCGTAAGAAGAAGAAGAAGAAGAATAAGATACCTACACCCCGATGGGGAAAATGGCCACGGGATAAAGAAAGCATTGCTACGACCCTAAAAAACCGGGAGCCTATGGTGGAGCCGCCGCCTTAAAGTGCGGTACCAAACTTCCAACTAAAACAATTCAGAAATGGTTACGTCATCAGGATACCTATACTCTATATAAACCGATTCGTCGCCGCTTCCAGAGACGCCAGACCATAGCCGGTGGTATAGATCAACAGTTTCAAGCCGACTTGATAGATAAGCAAAAGTTACGAAGGTACAACAACGGTATGACCTACCTAGTGACGTGTATAGACGTGTTTTGTAAATATGCCTGGGCCATCCCGATCCAGAAGAAAACGGAGAAAGAGCTAGTGGCGGCTGTGAGTAAAATTTTTAAGGAGGGACAACCAATAAACTTTCAGACCGGCAAAGTTTCAGAATTTGTCAACCGAACTTTCTTAAAATTTCTGACTGACCGAGGTGTGCATTTCTTTACCACTGAGAACGAAGATGTAAAGGCCGCCGTGGTAAAAAGATTCAACCGAACTCTTAAAGAAAAAATGTGGCGTTATTTCACCAAGACCAATATGCCGCGCTACGTCGACGTGACAGATAAATTGATCCGAAACTATAATGGTTCGTATCACCGGAGTATTCACATGGCACCCGCGCAAGTTAACAACAGTAATCAAGAAGAAGTGTGGAATAACTTGTACCGTAAAACAAACCCATCAAGAAAAGTGTATTTTAAAGCCGGCGGCCGTGTCAGACTGGCTCAAACCAAACAACCTTTTAAAAAAGGTTATATGTTGGGGTGGACAGAAGAACTGTTTACCGTCAGTCATATAAACCAGACTAGTCCGGTGACGTATGTAAAAGACAATTCAGGGGAGGAACTTCGAGGCTCATTCTACCGAGAAGAAATACAGTTGATGGGTGATAAAGAAATTTATCGTATCGAAACAATCTTACAAGAAAGGCGAAGGAAAGGTTGTGGTAAAGAGTATTTAGTAAAGTGGTTTGGTTATCCCAATTCATTCAACAGCTGGATAGCCGACACGCAACTAGCCAGCTAAGGAGACTAGTGGTATGACCGAAGACAACCTGGAAACTATTGTGTTGCTTCCACAGACTACGGACGGGGAAAGAACTTCGTTCTGGTCGTTTTTTGGACAACGAATGCCGCGGCCAGAGATTGTATTCATCTGTCAAATGATAGTTATATATGGCGTAATTGGTGTGTCACTATTTAATCTGACTCAAGGCAGCGCAGACGAACCAGAAGGCAAACTGTGGGTCGCTCTAATGTGTAGTTGTTTGGGTTATATGCTACCTAACCCTAAACTAGGGAAAAAAATGAGTTTCTATGTGCTCTTACCGAACAACACTGCGCCGGAAGTGTTCCCGAACAACCAACCAGGTCACTTTTTCGTCAAGTTTCCACAGACTATTGAGGTGAGTCAACAATACAAAGGGGCCTGGCCGAAATTCAATTCCCCCAGACGGCCGTCGAAGAGGGACGGTTCCTAGAAGTACATCCGTTGGCCACGTTAGCCTGTGGGGCACCCATCGAGTTCTCCATCTCTGGTGTGAGAGAAGATTATATAGATTTGTTTAATACTTTTCTCCACGTGAGAGCCAAAGTTATACTTCCCAACGGCGATGATGGGGCACCCATCGAGTTCTCCATCTCTGGTGTGGGAGAAGATTATATAGATTTGTTTAATACTTTTCTCCACGTGAGAGCCAAAGTTACACTACCCAACGGCGATGACCTACCACCCACCGCCGGAAATCGGTCCCATAAATTATTATTTGCATAGTTTGTTTTCCCAAGTAGACGTGTCTTTGAACGACACTTATTTCACCGAGTGAAAATTCGTATCCGTACCGGGCCTACTTGGAATCTCTTCTGAATTATAGCGACGAGGCCAAAAAGGGTCATCTGACATCGGCTCTATACTACCAAGATTACTCCTTTGTATATGACAGACACGAAGGGTGAAACCAATAAAGAGCTAGTGAAAAGAAGATCTTTAACCGGCTATAGTGTGGCGATGGATATGATGGGCAGTCTACATTCCGACATTTTCAATCAGGATAGGTACACGCTGAATGGCGTGGATATAAAAATCAAACTTACCCCCTCAAAATCTATCTTTAATTTGATTGCCACAGATGTAAACGGTGGCTACAAAAGTGTCATTACTTACGCCACGCTCTTGGTGAGGAAAGCTAAGTTAAATCCAGCTGTATCTCTGGCTCATGAAAAAAGCCTTATTGAGAGCCAATGCCAAGTATCCCATTAAACGGGTAGTGGTAAAAACCTTTTCTATCCCGAAAGGTATGTTTTCCCACACACAAGATAACCTCTTCCTCAGCCAGACGCCGACCCGGGTGGTGATCGGCTTAGTGAATGCTTCGTGTTTCAACGGCGAGCTAAACACGAACCCCTTCATATTCAGTCATTATCAGTTAAACTATTTGAGTTTGATGATAGATGGGCGTAGTGTCACAGGCCAACCCTTAACCATGAATTATACCACGGGTCAGTACGCGCGAGCTTTCCATGGTACCAATTTGGCCCTCGGTCTGACCGGTAAGGATGTCGGGAATGGTATCGATTTTGAAAGTTTTAGTCAAGGGTTCGCTCTCTACGCTTTTGATCTGACTCCCAGCATATTAGACGGAGAGCAGTTTGAACTGGCAAAATCTGGCCCACTGTCATTGAAACTTAAGTTTGCCGTTATAACGGATGCACCTCTACAAATCATCGTATACGCGGAACTCGACTCGGTTCTAGAAATTTCCAAGACGAGGCAAGTGCTAACCGATTACGTAGCATAATGGATACCCAACACCTAAGGCAATTACTCATGTCTGACCCATTTTTTCGATGACTTTCGATAGTCAACGTATGCGCTAGAGATCAATTGCCTAGACACATTGATAGAACACAACCAGCCGCTTTTATCGTCAATACTGACACCAGTGCTTACTCTGGGTCTCATTGGATCGCCCTATATTTCGATTGGCTAGGTCAGTTTGAATATTTCGATTCGTTTGGCTTGCCGCCATTACACGCCGACATTATCCGCTTTATACAACGTAACTCGGACCAATCACCAATGTACAATACCCGTATGTTACAAGACATTAATAACGCCACTTGCGGCCTGTACGCCTTGTATTTTCTGGTGATGAAGTGCCGCGGGGCAAGGATGTCTGCAGCCATTTGGTCACAGACAACACGTGAATGACCGTCTTATGTTTCGATTGGTTAGCCCATGGTTGAAAAAGACAAGCCTAGACACGCTTACAAGAAATCGATAAACTAAGCCGTATAAAACGAGACGAACTGCCCACATTCGTGTTTCGTGTCCACAACGCTCAAGATGTCTACACATACCTGGATATTCATGTCAAGAACTGATGAAATGCCCAGACCACTAGCCAACGGTTTGAAAGCGGCGACAGTTTCTCAATACAGAGGCACTACGACACTACATTTACGGAAGTATTTCGGTGTCTCTGAGCTGAAGTACCCGACTAAGGTTGGAATTACACTCACGAGAGCAGAGTTTGAATCTCTCCTATCAATGAAGGATGACATTCTAGCTGATTTCGATAAACTAACTTATGTACCAACCACCCGAGGTGTCTAGTAAAGACCAGACTACCTACACTCAAGACCCCTTGATGCCTTGTCAAGACCAGTCTACCTACAACCCAGATATACCAGATCCGACTACCTATGTCTACAGTCAAGACATGTCACTGAATGACCAGACAGCGTTCTACAGTAACCAAATCCCCCTGATCCCTTTGGGACGTAAACGACGCAAGCTTTAGATGTTGTAACCAAATAGATGCTGTCTACCAATAAAAATCGTGTGAAAAATGTTACCTTTTTTAAAAATTGTTTTTGTTATTGTTTTATGTTAAATGTTGTATACTAGACTTACCTACAATTACAGCGGTCACTTGACCACCACTAGACTACTTAAAAACCAAGGAGTTATCTCCCTTTGAGGAGGAGTGTATCGATTCCCTCCTCAAAACCACTGGCTTTAGTCCGAAATACACTACTACGAACGAGAAAAAGGGTATTGATGTGCTACATAGCACCTGTGCTTTTGTATGGACGTGAAGCGTGGACAATGAGCAGACACGCTGAAAAACATCAGATGGCTGTTGAAAAGTGATTTCTGAGGAAAATGCAAAGAAAACCATGGGCAGACAGAAAAACCAAAGACCACGTCCTACAAAAAAAAAAAAAAAAAATGAAAACCGTAAACTCATCTCATCTCATCATGTTCCTCTTGTACTTATCGGTGTCGAGGTGAAGTATAAACAGTGGGAGAGTGCCCGCTTATGGGCTTCATGTATCGATGTTCCCATGGACTCTGTTATTCCCTGCGTCCATCGTTACGTGGTCGGCCTCTTCCTCTGCTTCCATCTGGTCTGTACATCATTGCATGTTGTTGTATACTGTTAGTTGGTAACCTACTTGCATGGCCAAACCATTTGCCTTTTAATAAAATCTAGCGCAGCTATAACTTCCACTTTAGTCATAATTTCTTCATTTCTGATCTTGACTCTTCTTGATACATTGAGTATTAACCGTAAACTGATTATAGAAATTAGACGTAGACAGTCACACTTGTTTGGTCACGCTATGAGAAGACAAACTGAAGAACTTGGTGACAACAGGCAAGATCGAGGGGATGAAAACAAGGTGGAAAAGGGGGGGGGGGGTGCAGATAAGTAAATACCTGAATGGTGTTGCCATGTTGCATGGTCGGCGCAAGAATATTTAGCTGATCCACGACTCTGGTGATCGAGTGAGATGGTAAAGCATGACCACCAACGCTTTACGGGCATGGAACATGATGATGATCAGTTCTCTCTGGTTTAATTGCTTGCAGAATTTCTTCATTCTCCTTCTTTGTCTGGGCCATGCGTTCCACCTCTTGCTGGATGCTGCACTGAATTTCCTTAATGTCATCAGGAAGTTTTGCGTTGCTGCGGGTGTCTTGTTCTTGGTGTTTATTGGTTGGTTTCGGTGTCAGAAGTAACTATAGTGTTTTTTTTTTTTTTTGCCTCAATATAAAATTCAATATCTCAGTAACCAACTGAGGGAAAATGATGAGATTTAGTATATAACCTTGTCATTATGTCCACCCAACAAAAAAAATGTTTGTTCTGGAGATTTTACAGCATATTTCAAAGTTTGATTATATGGGGTATATAAATTACGAATTAGAGATTACGTCCATCATTTTAACAGTATTACAGCTTCACCAAGACACGTCCCCGCATTTTGTTAAAATTTTCACGTGATTTCCGTTTTGAAACAAACAGCGCGAAGATTCAGAGGTGTCTCCGAATGGGGGTTCTTTCATGAAACGTGATTATATAAATAAACTAGCTGACAAGGCCTGGATTCTCGCGGGGATCTATCTATCTATCTATCTATCTTTCTATCTATCTATCTATCTATCTATCTATCTATCTATCTATCTATCTATCTATCTATCTATCTATCTATCTATCTATCTATCTATCTGTCTGTCTGTCTGTCTGTCTGTCTGTCTGTCTGCCTGCCTGCCTGCCTGCCGACCCACCCACCCACCCACCGACCGACCGACCGACCTACCGACCGAAAGACCGACCGACCCACCCAGTCAGCCAGCCAGCCATCCACCCACCCACCTACCTTTCTGTCTACCTACCTACCTACCTTTCTGTCTGTCTGTCTGTCTGTCTGTCTGTCTGTCCGCGCTATTAAATATTGATAAAAGTTACTGGAAAAAACGTCAGGACCATGTGTTGAAAGAGGAAGAGGACTATTGGAGAAAGGATGGATTGAATTTTATGCAACTGAGAGCAATCATCAACCTACTAGAATCGTCCGACACAGATTAAGGTCTGAGCAGATCGCAGACCTTAATCTACGTACACACTTACTTGGATATTTTGCTCCTACTATTCAGACGAATTGCAGGCCCTAAACATTACAGCATCAGCATCAGCTGAAGAAACAAGAAGGAAATGAAAAATAAGGTAAGAAATATATTCCTTCTACTTTCCTGTTAACTTACAAATTATTTACCCCGTGCCTCTGTAAATTCTCTGTCTTTACTAATATTACACATTGCACCCCTCTCGGGATTCTCCGTGGTGAAGTGGTCAAGCCGTCTGACTCGGGCTCCGAAGGTTGTATGTTCGATTCCGGGCCGCGTCCTTCATTTCACGAGTGCATTTTTTCGGAGACTCCCGAGGGTCGTCGCTGGCGCTACGGAGTTCGTGCTTTGTGCGACGCTTTCCGCGCTGCGGAAAGAAACTGAGCCATATGGGATAAAAACCCGGTGCAATGCAGCCGACCTGTCGATTTTAAGCTAGTTCTTTCATTGCACCCACTCCCATATGAATCCGGATACGCCTTTGCGTGTCATCCATCAGAATTTGCAGGTCTCCCATTACCGTAAAAATAACGTTGTTAGCAAGAAATCACTAGTTGTTCAGCAAAAGATCAAAGGAATGTTGCCGCTTTCAATGATTTAAGTTGTTTTTGGACCTATCAAAGACATATTCCTGGGTGGGGGTAAATATAAGACGGCTGGAAAAATTTCATAACGATGCAACAGACAGTTTTCAAAATAATTGATAGTGAATGAAAGCAAACAAATGTGGACATACTATAGATGTGTTTCTTCAGCTCATCTATTTGGCCTTGAAGCTGAGATATTTCAGCTTGTGACATGTCTGCGAGTAGTGTAGAGGGTAATAACGAGGTAAATTTTTGTGGTGCAGATTGTTGCAGCACAAAGAGTTTTTAACTCCTAAATGATCATTACCGATTTTTAGCTTTTATTAATTTTCTAGCTGGACGTGGCGGTCTGGTAGGTCAAGTGGGCGGGGAGGGCTGGTGGCCATGGCGGAATTGTAGGTGTGGTGATCTAGTGACTTGATGTGTATAACGTAAAACATTGAAATAACAAACAATCAAAGAATTTATATAATTTTAATAAAGGGATTGATTGATTGATTGATTTAGGAATCGACATCACAGCATTCGGGGCATTCCCATAAGTGCTCAGTCCCCATCCTCAGTAGCCAGCGAAGAGTTCCAACACTAATAATAAAGGGAAAACATATATAGAATGCAATGAGTATTGCACATTACATATTTAAATGAGGGGAGTTGTGTGGTAATGTTATTGGGCTGTACTTGGTGTTTTATGTAAAGATATGACAATGAAGAGTGATATTGTTGGTAGGTATAGTTACTTTTCACGTGGGCCTTAAAACCCATATTGGTAACCCACCTGCCTGTCGGTTTGTGAGGACATTAAAATCGTCCTGGGTATTCATAGAACTTGTACATAGCTTACTTGCGTGCTGGTTGAAAGAACATAATAACAACAGTGGACATGTAATAAAGAAAAGAAAAAAAAAACAAAATGTTAGCATTTTAACATGACGTTTATTGGAGACAACATCTACTCAGTTACAACGTCTGAAGCTTGTTCCGTTTACGGCTCAAAGGGATTAGAAGGACTTGGTTAATTTAGAAAGATGTCTGATCTTTCAGCGACATATCTTGATTGTATATATATATATATATATATATATATATATATATATATATATATATATATATATATATATATATATATAGAGAGAGAGAGAGAGAGAGAGAGAGAGAGAGAGAGAGAGAGAGAGACTGGTCTGGCCAATGTAGACTGATCTTTACAAGACATCAGTCCATCTTTGTTGTAGGGATTGGTAGACTGGTCTTTGCAAGACATATCGGGTGGTTGGTAAAGTAATTTAATTTATGAAAATTGGCTAGACATTCTTCATTCAAACTCTGCTCTCGTGAGTGTAATCCCCACCTGTCAAGGTATTTCATCTCATATTAACCAAACTACTTGTGTAGATGGAGTGTCATCGTTCCTCTGTATTGAGCAACTGTCACCGCTTTCAAACCATTTGCTAGCGGTCTGGGTATTTCGTCAGTTCTTGACATAGCCATCCAGTTGGCTGTAGATATCTTGAGCGTTGTAGACATGAAAAACAAACTTGGACAGTTCGTCTCATTTTATATGGCTGAGTTTATCAATTGATTTTAAACACGCCTGGACTTGTCTTTATTAACCAAGGGGTAACTAATAAAAACACGAGAAAGTCGTGTGCGTGTTGTCTGTGTCCAAATGGCTACAGGATACATGTCATACTCGCGCCGTGGCATTTCATCGCCAGGAAATAGAGGGCGTACAATCCACATGTGGTGTTATTAATGTCTTATACATCTTGTGTTTTGTATACAGGTGATTTGTCCGAGTTAGTCGTATGAAATAGATAATATCAGCGTGTAGCGGTGGCAGACCAAAGAAATCCAAATATTCAAATTGACTTAGTCCATCGAAATATAGGGTGACCCTGATTAAGCACTGTTGTCAGCGTTGACGATCAAAGCAGCCGGTTGTGTTCTATCAATTTTTCTAGGCAGCTTGTCTATGGCGCACATGTTGACTAACAGAAGTGATCGAACAAACAGGTCATCAGACATAAGTAATTGTCTTAGTTGTTGGAAGGGCGGCTGGCCGAGTGGCTAGAATGTCAGATTCTCCTTCGGAAGACCCCGGTTCAAATCCTCAGTAAGATGTGGAGTTTTTTTCTGTCGGGGGCAAAAAGAATACTCTAATCTGTACAGTTAACGGCGACTGCACTAGCCATATGGCCTTAATTCATCAGGCTCAAGACCCCCGCCACACACCTCAAGATACTAAATTGGCAGTAAATGACAGTTTTTTAATGACAGTTGGGTATCCATTAGACCAGATAATTTGTTAGCACTTGTCTCGTCTTGGAAATATCTAGGACAGGGTCGAGTTCAGCGTAAATGATAGCTTGAATAGAGGCGGCTGTTATAACTGAAAACTTAAGTTCTAGTGACAGTCCGGGCTAATTCAAATTGTTCCCCGTCTAATGTGCTGGGCTTCAAACCAGTACCATAAAGAGTGAACCCTTGGCTGAAACTGCCAAATCGATACCATTCCCGCCATCCTTTCCAGTCAGGCAGGGGGTTAAATTGGTGCCATGGAAAGCTCGCACTTACTTACTCTTGGTATAATTCAAGGTTAAAGGTTTGCCCATTACATTGCGCAAACATCTACCATCAGACTCAAATAGTTTAATTTGTAATGACGGAGTATGAAGGGGTTGGTGTTTAGCTCCCCATTGAAACAAGAAGCATCAACTAAACGGATCACCACCCGAGTCGGGGTTTGGCAGAGAAAGAGGTTGTGTGTGGGTAAACATACCTTCTGGTATGGAAAAGGTTTACACCACGACTCGTTTAATAGGCTACTTGGCGTCGGCTCTCAATGAGGGTTTTTCATGAGCCAGAGATATAGCTGTATTTAACATAGCTTTCATCACAAAGCGAGTGGCGTAGGCAATGACACTCTTACATCCAAGGCAATCAAATTATAAACGGATTTTGACGTTGTTAATTTATTTTTTATATCGACGCCATTATACATATTCCTATCCTGATTTAAAATGTAGGCGTCTCATCATGTCTATCTCCACACTGTAGCTGGCTATCGTCCTTCTTTTCGCTAGACCTCTATTGTCATCACCCTTCATGTCTGTCATATGACCTACAATATCTTGGTAGTTTAGAGCCGTTGTCAAGTGACTCTTTTCTCGCTTCTTTCCCATAATGCAATAGAGTTTTCAAGTAGGCCCTGTACGGGTACGAAGTTTCTCTCGGAGATATAAGTGTGTCGTTCAGGGACACGTCCACTTGAGAAAACAAACTGTGTAAATAATAATTTATAAAAACTACCTTTGTCAAATGCGGTAGGTCGTCACCGTTGGGTAGCCTAACTTTGGCTGTCACGTGCAGAAAAGTATTGAAAAGATCTATACAATCTTCTCCGGTACTAGACATGAAGAACTCGATGGGAGTTCCGTAAGCTAACGTGACTAGCTGGTAAACTTCTAGGAACTGTGTCTCTTCCACGGCTGTGGGAGGCACACTAAACTGATCCACACCAGAATGTATAAACTCGCAAGTCTTGGGATGTTTTAACACCATTATGAGAAAATATCCAAATGTCCCCGCTAGTACTGCTGCTTCTATGAGATGATAACTTTCTTTCCTCCCCCGATGTGTCTCCACCTTGCCGCGGTGGGGGAGCTTGTGTGTCCCTCTGACCCCATGTGCTTGCCGATGCATGAAAACTACATATCGGACGGCATATGGGATAGGGGCCAGACTAAGAGAGACACAACCTGCTGCTCTGCGGGTTAGACTGAGGTGAGGATAACAGTCAGAAGTTGAAATCAGGCGCACGAAGGCAGAAGTTCTTGGTCCAGACAAAACACTTAAGGCTCCCTGTCGAGGGCTGTGGCTGAACGCCTCTAAGCCACAAACCCTCGGATCTGAGAGCCGGGCAAATCCCCTCCTACCGAAAAATAGAGGCGTGATACTGAGCAAGCTACATGCTCAGGTCTGATACAAGTTCGAAGGCTCTCAGCTGGGGGATATGAGAGATCCCCGGATGAGAGGGCCAGGCTGTTTCTCGTTCACTGCTGCACGAAGGTAAGGTGCTGAGCCGGCAGCACATGTAGCCTACCTTGTGAGCGAGTACAAAAAAAGTCAGAAAAGTGCCCCAGTCGAAGGAAATGGTTACGAAAACTGTCTGTATCTAACTCATAGAGAGTGTAGACAAAAGTGGAAGAACGTCTCAATGACGCGAAATGGAACGCACGGCGAGCAAACCTATTGCGTTGTCCTAAGTCAAAGATAAAAGCTTACCGAGTGGATGTCGCTCGCAGTCTGACCGCTCCTAGTGTGTGCTTGAGCGATCAGTGGCAAGCGAGACTCCCAACACATGGAAGTGAGGAACTAAAGCAGCCATGAGCAGGACGTGGCAACTCCTCGGGTGTGCCCAGTCTCAGAGCAACATGTGCCGGCTCTGCAATTATGGAAGCCTCCTTGGATAGCAAGGGCATGCCCATGGTCTGCCCCTGCATTCCCTTGAGGGCCGACCGCGATGTCGTTGATCGTTCTATCTTGACCAGTTGAGATTTTGGCGACATCACAACAGTCTAATGTGCCTCGAAACCAGAGGAAGGCTAACCTCATTAAAAAATGCCCGCCAGAAGTCGGAAGTGTCGTCCTACGGGTGGCAAACTAAAAATTTACACTACGCAATTACGTCCGAGTGAAATGTCTCGTCCTAATGTCTCTCGTGCTAGGAACAGCTCTGACTACCTAGTTTCCGAATGCCGCTCTTGTTCGGAACAGATCTGACTAGGTAGTTTTCCGAATGTCTGTCGTGCCTGGAACAGCTCTGATGGGCGCAGCGACAAGCACATGTCCGAAAACTCGCTGAGTGGATACCGTCTGCAAACTTGTCTGGTTTGTGCAGGAATGGCCCGGGGCAAACGAAATGACCAATATATTGAAGTGAGGATTTAAAGCAGCCATGAGCAGGACGTGACGATTTCCCTCGGTGAGCCCAGAATCAGGGCGCTATGTGTCGGCCCTGCAACTATGGAAGCAACCTTGGATGGCGGAAAATGCTATGGACTGTCCCTGCCTTCCTTTGAGGGATGACCGTTGTCTTCGACCGTTCAACCTTGGCCAGCTGGGCTGTAGATGGCACCACAAAAGTGAGAGTCTCCCAGGAATGCTACCTGGTCAAAAAAGCACGCTAAAGTCGATGTGTTGGCCTACGGGTTTCGGCCCAAGGGCGCATAACAGACACACCGCAATCACATCTGAAAAAACACTCCGGATGAACGAAAAGAAGAAGATAACTTTCTTTCTGCCGGTTTTAGGTTTTATTCTTTTACCTAGTTGACCTGACGGGGCGGCTCGTTTCCGTTTTCTAATGCCACTACTCGATTGGCTGAGATGTTGAGAGAAACCTTGAAGCAACCAATGACCAGCGTCCCTAGCTTGTTCTTTGGAGGACTCGCCGACATTCCTGCCAGGGCATGTGTTTATCAGTAACTAACATCGGGTTTGGTCAGTTCACATTGTACACAGAAAAACACCGGTTCTAAAAATATACGAAGCCGTTTAGATATTTACAAAATAAGAAAACTTTGTGTAGATTGACGTAGTGGATGAGTTATATATATATATATATATATATATATATATATATATATATATATATATATATATATATATATATATATATATATATAAGAAAGTGCTTAGAAGACGTAGGATATATGGTGCTCGAGTCGAATGCCAACATGGCGGTTGGGACACATTAATAATTTTATACTTACTTCTTCTGTCTATCTCTCTGGCGGGCTGTGGGTGTATCTTCTCTCTCTCTCTCCGGCGCGGGCTGTTCATTCTGCAGGAAGCGTCTCTTCTAGCTATCAGGCGTGGTGTGTGCGTTCTTTTTCTGGCTCTCGCTGGTGGGTTGTAAACGACTCGAGTTTGATTCTATTCAGTGGTCAGCAATAGAATGAGACTTAAGCCATGGCGTATGGCTATTTTATAGCACCAAGTCACGTGATTATGGCTATAGCAATAAACCAGTTTAAGCTGGTTTGCGGTGGTTATAGCTAGCCACCTGCTGACATGGCAATTTTACTACGACACCATGCTGTAGAGTACCTGCATAACGTGTTCAGACATGTTTTCAGTGTTTACTCATGGATAACCGAGCACGCAAGCTACGACGTCAAGGTCGGGCATAGCGGTTCTAAAGTTACTGAGGTGTGTGTGAAGTCCACCGACAGAGAGAGAGAGAGAGAGAGAGAGAGAGAGAGAGAGAGAGAGAGAGAGAGAGAGAGAGAGAGAGAGAGAGAGAGAGAGGTAATGAAATAAATAACATAATCGAATAAAGAGAATAAAAGAAAATGAAATACACAGGGGCCGCTTGGTATATTTTAAGACTCCCTGATAGAAACTAGACTTTTTATTCACTAGACAGTAAATCACATGATTGACCTTTGACCTGTTGTATTTGTTACAATGAAGGGGAGATAATGTTGTTTATCAAGGGCCGTTATTTGCGGGGTTTATATTGTATATTATAATGATTATCTCGGGAACTTATGGCTTATTTTAAATGAGAGTCGCTTGTTTTATATTGACGTACCTATTCTCTAGTATACATACAAGAATTTAGAGGGTTTAATTACGATTTTAGGTTTAATTTTAAATAACATTCTATGGTCGATTAGAATATTCCTAAACCAGATTTTCACCAAGTGTTTAAAGTTGATACATGGGTAAGGAAAACCTGTCGAATTAGCATACTGAGCCGTGCAAAAGTTTATTAAGACGGTCATTACTTGACCTACTCGGGGTATCTCGAGAGATGGACTAAATAATTTTCTGTCATATTGACTTCGGTATTCTTCATCGAAGGATCGATATGACTGGGGTTCGATTACACCACGTGACCACCGCCGGGGTGCACACCCGCGCCGAGGTTCGCTCGGTTCGCGCCGTGGTTCGCTCCGACGTCCGCTCGGATCGGTTCGGTTCGCGCCAGTTCGCGTCGGATCGGTTCGTGTCGCCGCCGCCACCACCGCCGCCGCCCCGTCACCGCCCGCCCGTGTGCCCAGGAAGTCAGTCGGAAGTAGTCATCACGACAACCGGATGTAGTCACCCAGAACCAAGAAAAACACCCGCCAAGTTCAAAATATCTGGGTCAATTGTGGTCCGTTTTTGTGACGAAACATGATGGCCGGATAACCCCGTAAAGAACGATTTATCGGGGGTTTGAAACCCCAAATGCTAAGTAGTTAGGGCATCTTGAGCCACTTGCAAACCCGTTCCCAGCCCTTCCCTCAGCCAGAATTTACCTTCAGTCTTCAACAAAGGAAGAGTTGTGCGACTTAGGCCACCAAAGAAACTATCAATTCCATGACCTCGCTGACCTCTACCATCCAGAAAAGCAGGAAGACCGCTAGTATCTTGATTACAGAAATATTCTTCGTACAGTTTGGGGTTGCATCGGATAGGACGTGCCTAACCATGGCTAGCCCAGATCACAACGTTTGGTTGTTCGAAAATGTATCGTCACTACTGAGGTTCCACCTGTGAATGGGATCGGTTTCATTTGTTATAAGAAGTTCAGTCGTGTCAAATGAGAAACGGCTGAGGGGTACGTCATGAAGTTTGTCGTACATCCTAAATACGAAGGTGATGGATCTGTCTAGGAAAGGCAGAGTCCGCAGTAAAGGTACCATCACATTCTCGACCACCGCCTGATGGTGAGGGACATTGTCAATAGGGAAAGCTAACCCACACGCAAAATTCAGTCCACCATTACTATAAAAATAGTGTGTATGGACTACGCTTGAGTTCAAAGAGAGCGAATGCAAAAAAAAATAAAAATGCCCGACCACCTGCGACGTGACAATGTCGGAATACACGAAGATATATTTCCCTTACTACGGATAGGATACGCCCAATCTCACTGGCGTGCGTTGAGGGAAAGTGTAAAATATCTGCTACCTTATCACTACGTCTAATTTCAGCTCCCTGATCGTATTGTTGGAAACGAGCCTTAATCGAAATTTCATTATAAGAGAAAATCATTCGGTTCTGTTCTTGCAGGTCGTTGATAAATTTATCTGCCTCCATAAGCAATCTATTCAATTCATCGGTAAATGTTTCTGGAACTTTGTATAGACCAGGCGTCAGCGCGATTTTCATTGGTGTTTCGTCTAGGTCTGGAGATGGAGTGTATTTTATCCATAGCCCCTCCTTAAGCACATTAAAATAAGTGTTTGGAAAGTGAATATCAATCAAACCGACCTTGTAGTTAAGTTGAATTGAGTTCAGTTAAGGACCGACATCATTGCACTCAGGGCATTCCCATATGTGCTCCGTCCCCTCGTTCAACAGCCAGCGAAGAGTCACACTACTAATCGTTCCCACCGCTATCTGATTAAAAGTTCTCCTGGTCTTCCCTCTAAGTTTTGAGATTCTTCCAGAACCCCTGCCGATCCCTCGCAATCTCATTCTTTCCACATATGGGTTCTCAATCTGTTCCTTCGCCTTCTCCACCCGGTCCCACAAGCGCACGACCACCTCTCCCCTGTCCATAGGCAAAATTCCACCAAGAGGTGCCTTCCCTGCTAGCCTATCAGCCTGTTCATTCCCTCGTACACCCGCATGGCCAGGAAAAAATATCCATACAATTCTCACGATCTGTGACCTCTGAAGCGACGAGAGCCATTCCACACGAAACATTCCTTTCTCCGCCTTGCTAAGCATGCTCTTTGAATCCGTAATGAATACAAGGTGTGTTGCAGTAGTCTCCTCTAGCCACCGGAATGCCGCTGTTACTGCCTCCACCTCCATTCTCATGCTGGGGGTCTTAGTCTCATATGCCTCATGCATATATTTGGTGTGTCCTTTGTGCACCCTAGGATTAACAGCATGGCAGCATTCTGTATGCGTTCCAGCCTTTCGAGCTGACTCTTTGATACTGTTAGCAGCCCCAAACCATACTCAATGACAGAAATTATTAACTGCTGGAAGAGCATGTACAGCATCCTCTGATCTACCCCGGTTGCTGCCATAGCCCTCAATGCATCAAGTCCCCTACCAGCGTTCACCACCAAAGCCTCCACATGATCCTTAAAAGATAAACACCTGTCAAAGGTGATACCCATGTACTTCAATTTACTCTCTCGACTAAGAGGACATCCATTCAACATAATACCTGAGATGTCTGCCTTGACGATCCGGTTATCCAAGGAGTACCACACAACCGATGCCTTGTCTGGGTTTATAATGGCCCCTGCGTCCCTGCACCACTCCGCCACCCTGTTTACCGCCACCTGTAAGTCTTTCGCCAAAATGGCCCTGTCTCTGCCCTGTCTGTATACCAGCACATCCTCTGCAAATGTCAAGATTCTACCCACACCTGGTGTCTCAATAGCTGCGATTTTGCTGGTGTAGACATTAAAGAGCACTGGGGGAAAGGCAGATCCCTGCGGCAACCCAGTTGTAATAGTACAGGGGTCAGAAGTCCAGGAACCCATGCCTAGTGCAACCTTACTCTCATAAAGGACTGCCGCAACCCATCTAACAAGGCAAGGGCAGATCTCCATGTCCAACAGTGTGTGTATTAACCGATCATACCTAACCCTGTTATACGCATCCTCCAGGTCAAGAGCTACCGCCACTGTCTCCTTTTTATCCCGGAAGCCCTCATAGACATCGAACGCAAAAGTTGCATCATTGTCCCAGGTGTCCTTTCCCGGCCTGTAGCTCCCGAGTCCTTCGGAAGCAGATTTCGACTTTCCAGATGTTGCTGGGGCCTGCGTGCTACTATTATTTTTGAGGACTTTGCCATACGTGTTTTGCAGGGTTATGATTCAGTATCGATTAAGTCTGGGGCGATCCTTACCTGGCTTTGGGAGGGGGACCAAGTAGCTATGCAGCCAATCGTGGGGTATTTCCGCCGTATTGATGCTTAGGTTGAAACAAAGAGCCATCTCCTCCAAGTCCCCATCATTTATGTTCCTCATAAGGGAGTACCTCACCCCATCCGGACCTGGCTCTGTGTCTTTATCCCGCTTTAGTACCCGTCTAATGTCCTCCACTTGAATCTCACAGTCCTCCTTCTTAGTGACCCGTAACAAGGCTTCTCTGACGTTATCTCTAATAGCCCTATCTTGCTGATCCGTCTGTTTTAAAAATCGCGCAAGAAGAGCCCCCCCCCCCCACCCCCCTTTGTCCTTGTCAGTTGTCATAGGTCGGTTGTTAACTTGTTATCATCATAAACGGTGCCATTTGTACCAGGCATCACCTGTCTCTTCATCTGCCGGTGCAGCCTCCAGAATTTTCCCAATGTCACATCCCCACCGACGTCATTGATAAACTGTTCCCACTTAATCCTCTTTGCCGCAGTTGCCTGGAGATTAAAATCCTGCGCCTTTACTTTTTTTTATACCTTTCAGCCTCTTCCAATTATGTGTCAACTGAATTGGTTGCTTTCAGCACCTTCTGCCAATTCGTTATGGCCGCCCTCTTTTCCCTCCATGAATTCTCGACCTCTTGTGTCCACCATGGTGGTTGGGTAAAGATTCTTCTTGTTGGTTTAGATCTTCCCTGTGATCTAAGACGCCCAAAGAGAAAAGAGTGGTCACGATCATAACTGAATGCCCTGCGATCTCTTATAGTCCTAACTGTGCTGGACTTAGGTATCAGCACAGAACAGGGGAGGTGGTCACTTCCATGGTCTCCAAGGAAGCTCCATTTTAGATGGGATCCTCTTGGGATACAAGCGCCAGGTTGATAGCCGTGTCAGGGTCCCCCGGTCTCAATGCAAGCCTAGTGGGTGTCCTTCACTTAGGCAGACAACATCCGTCTCAAACAAGGCCTCAGCAAGAGTAGTACCTTGTCTGTTCTCTCCCGACCTGCCCCATTCCTTGTCGCGGGCGTTGAAATTATAAAAGAGTGGCTCTGTTAAAGGGTTTAGATGGCATGGCGTGCAAAGGGAAAAGAGTCTAGTAGGTGATGCACGCGTGAGCACCCGGTAGTTAAATAACTAGGGACGCTCACGCGCTGACGTGGGGGAAGTAAACAGATTAGTTACGACCAACTTCTCAGCCCAGCGGGACGTGAGCCACATCTAAGTAATATGCTACGTTTTTTATATGAACATGTTTCCTGCATTAAACTCCGACAGTATTCATTGATTGGACTCCGTGTTCCTTCAGTCGCATTCGTGTCCTGTTGCTCTGTTAAAGGACATCGAAATGGTGCCGTCGACGTAGGATTTCTACTCGGGTTGCCGCGGCCAAGCAAAGTGTTCTCCAAAATTACACGTCACCTTGATCAGATTGTATTGATGCACAATTGGGAACTTGTAAAGAACACCCGCCATGAACTTTGTTGTCAATTGTATACGCAAGGCTGAAGAAATTTCAACTCAGTTGCTTTTGAAGGCCGCTCAAGTCAAAATTCATTTCAAGTCGGACGTTTTTAAGGACAGCTCAAGGCAAACTTCATTTCAAGTCGGATGTTTTTAGAGGCCGCTCAAAGTCAAACTTCATTTCAAATCAGCCATTTTTGAAGGCCGCTCATAGTCAAACATCATTTCAAGGCAGACGTTTTGTTTTAATGCCGCTCTGGACTGAAGAAGTTTCAACTCAGTCGTTTTTTGTTTTTTTATGTCGCTCAAGGCTGAAGAAATTTCAAATCGCTTTTTACCAATCGCTCAAGGCTGAAGAAATTTCAAATCGCTTTTTACCAATCGCTCAAGGCTGAAGAAATTTCAAATCGCTTTTTACCAATCGCTCAAGGCTGAAGAAATTTCAAATCGCTTTTTACTAACTGCCCAAGGGGTGAAGCCAGAAGCCAGAAGCCAGAAGTCAGAGGTCAGCAGTCAGAAGCCAACATGGTATGTTTTCCGAAGCCGATATGTCACTGAAGCCAACACTACTATCGTTGAGAAGTTTACGGGACCTGCGAGTTTGAAGAACATTTGTCGTTGGGTGGAACTTACAGACTTTCTACGCAGCCGTTTAGGACAGTCTGAATAATGTAAATTTAATGGTAAAAATTGTTTTTTTTTATTATAAATGTGATTATATTATTTTAATTAAGTACTATAATTAATTGAAGTTAATTAATATAGTTAACAAAGATAGTACAATGGCACAGGATGAAGCTTCCTTGACGCAGGTTCTAGGTGGAGCCATATCTAAGTGGACACAGCCTTGAAACAACAGAGCATAGGTATTGATAATTGCTTACCAGACAAGTGTAACGCCAGTGTCGGGACACATTAGAAGAAAATAAGAAGCATATAGAAGAAGAAGCATATTGTTTTAGGCTGAGATAGCATACAGAGTAAAAATATGAACTACTTCCATAGAGAATTGAGACGCGTAACGGCCTGGTTAAAAGAATTGAAAGTGGCAGTTAGTGAGGTTGAAAATTTTGTAGAAGGGTTGAGGAGAAGAACGACGAGGCAAGAGACTTATAAATTTAATGTGGAGTGCAATAAAGTAGGAAAGAATAACAGAAGACAGTCACTGTTTAATGAAAACAGAAGACAACATAACGTTATATATAGAGACAGTTACGTTGAGCCAGATATGACTAAGGTCAGAAGCTGTTATAATGAACAAAGATACAGAAGTGGGCCTGAGAGAAACCTTCCCAGGAAACAATGGAATTGGCCTTCCTATATTGTGACTGCTAGAAAAAGACGTGACGAATGGTTTGAGCAAAGACAGAGACAGTGTCTGAAATCAGGGTCGAGGGACAGGATAGGACACACAAATAAAAATTCAACGGCTCCTAAAGGGCTTGCCAATATTAGTACTGGACAGAAAAAGAAATTGTTACTGATAAAGAAAGTGGACCAAGAGACACAGACGCAGACAAATAATACGACAAATGATAGTACGCAGACACAAATTGATACTGTAGAGAGGACAACCCAGATACAGTCAATTAAGAAAATAGAAAAGGGAACGCAAACTATTAAGACGGTGGAAGTTGTAGAACCTCAGGTAAAATTAGAAAAAGGAGACACAGTTAAAATTAAGGAAAATAGACAGACAAAGACCAAAGATATCAGAAGACAGGTTAGAAAAAAGCGTTAAGGGTAGTGACATAAGCCTGGGTCATTGACAATGAGGTGAGTGACCGGGCATGAGAAAGAATGGGTGAAAGTGGGAGACAGTAAAGTGACTGACCTGGCTATGGAAAAAACAGCCAGTCCTGAGAAATAAAATAGTGAGGGTAGAGGAAAAACCCCTAGGGTGGATGGGGCGAGAGATAGTGTATTTTTGTGTGTGAAGTCAAGGGACTTCAGGGAGTTGAGTTTGAGATACCGAAGGAGTCGGTAGTCCACGGAGAACGGTGTTGTGTGATTCTCCGAGCTGTGAAGGCAGTCCTAAAACCCAGAGTGGGTTACATAGAGAGCAGAGGCTCCGACCCAGTGGGTGGGTCGTATTGTGGGAGATCCAGCCGTGGATAGTAGCTGGACTAAATGTCTTGTGAATTTGAGATTCAGCAGGCCGTGAGAAGATAGTGATGTGTGCTGGTTAAATTGTGAGGAGGATATTTATATTCTATGGATTACATTATTTCTGGATGTATAAACATGTTCCGTCTGTCCGTCTTATTTCTGGAATAAAGGATTATGTGCGCCAATTCAATCTTGTTTTCATGACTGGTGAAGGTGCACTGTTGGGGTGAGTTGGATTAAGAGACAGTTAGATAGCTCAATTGACACTCCAGTAGTATCGTTACCTAGACAACGACCATCACACGACAATATCACGCAAAGATCATCAAGAACATTGAACTTATCATCAAGAACGACTTGTGACATCTGAGAGCTCGTCCGATCAAGAAACCCATTGCATTATAGACATTGGTGTCATTCTGAGATATTTGTGGGCTCTTCGCTGAAAGAGGAGTTAGTATCTGTGACTTCGTTCCATCAATTTAGACAGTACTGCGTTAAGAGATTAACAGCAACTCTTTTGTGCGTGTGTGTCAAGGACAGAGTTCACGAGAAACCAGGTAAAATTGATACCAGGCAGTAATACTAAAGATAACAGACAGTTCGCGAGAAGTACACACTACAGGTAAATTAACGGCGGTCAGCACACGTAAACAGACGAGGCGGGGCGCCAGGAGAATTAACGCAGCACAAATCAACCGGGAGAGTCGATTACAGTGACGGGGGTGTAGTCACTAGTCACGAACAGCGCGCGAGAAAACAGCGGCACACAAAAGTCTGCGCGGCGAGACTGGGCTGGATATCTGCTGTCGGTGATAAAGACAGGATTCAAAATTCAAAGATACTGACAGGTGTGTGTGTGTGTGCTGAGGCAACGCACTGTGTTGTCGCAAGTTGACTGGTCAAGATTTGTCGACGCAGTTAATAGGACGGGTGGAAACAAGAACCCTACCGCCAGAGTAGTGGAAAGGGTGATTTTCCACGAAGTTAAAAAGAGCAGCCGTGTCGGGGCTGAGAGGTTGGGTGGAAAGTGTTTTTTGTATGATGGAAAAGTGTCCGGTCATTTTACAGACAGTCAGTGTGGATTATTGTGACAAAGAAGACTGAGGTACTGACTTGAGGTGTCCGGCAAGGTCACGGTTGGGGACAGTGGAAAGTTACTGAGATTTTCCAGAGAACTGGATAAACAACTTGTTTATGAACGAAAACCAGACTTTATGTTTCGTCTTTGTTCAAGCCCTTTGTCATCATTATTCTGTTATGAGCAAACATTTTTAACGTGGCGCCATCGCAACCATGGTCGTATTTCTTTTCCAATAAGGATTTATATATAAAAATTTAAAGCGCTGGATATTTGGTGGCATTATTTTGTTGTTGTTGCTGAACTTTGCCTTTAAACGTGAGTCTATCACATATATGATACAGCACAGCGCCATCTCCGCAACGATAGTATAAAGACGTTTGGATTAATACTGTGGTATCACCACGTCCAGACGAAAGTACAATAACGTGACAGACTGTGTCGAGACAGAACATTTTGGATAATCGATCATCACCTTCAATTTTTGCGACAGTTGGAACTTATGCTCACCACGCGAATTCAGTAACCACTCAACAAATCAATCAGTCGCTTTGAAATCTAGCGGTGTAGACATTTCGGAAAAGTTAACACAGATATTTCCAGCGGATTGCGAATAACGATTAAAACGAACAAAAACTTTTGTGACTGATTAATAAGAACTTTTGACGACGTATTAATAAGTACATATTTGTCGGCCAACCATCTCAACATTTTTGTTTGCTCTCATCGTTAACTGTCGTTATCGTTTGTGGACTTATATATATGGATATGTTTTACATGTAGTTGTTGATAAGCACTTTTTGCGATCTCTATCTACATCAGGATAGGCCTTGCAAATCGTGGATATTTCTAGTTCTTACGATATTTTTTTATGGGAAACGTTAATGAGTTAACGTGTCGTGCAGTGGCATTGGAGTCCTAACTAATATCTACAGACGCGTTGTCTGACGTCAGATCTGTGTATATTTTAAGTATATATTCTTTTTCTTTCTCTCTTTCTTTTCGTTATATTTACATATGATATTTGTTGTGTTCGGATATATGTTATTATTGTTATCTTTCGTCATTTCTGCTGTCTAGTGGTCTTTGTCAGTTTATATATTACGCGCACTGTGGGTGTCCCTACACAAGCTTGTGGTTGTTACTGTAGTTTATTTCTTTGTGATCACCGTCTCCGTGTACTTGGCTTGTGAGTCTAGCGTTTTATAGAAAACACTTATTGTTATCATCCATTTGTTTGTATATGTATTTATATGTATGTTTAACAATATTTCCAGAAATGTTATACAACTATTTGTTATAGATATATGCGAGGGAGGATATTTTCCCTCACTACCTAGTGCTTATAGAGTGACTGGGTGAGTACAGAGTGATATTTTTGCACTACGAATTTACGTACACAGGGAGTTCTGGTGTACTTAGGGAAGTGACACTAAGACTAACAGCAGAGTCTGTACATTTAGAGTTGGCTGATTCACAGCAACGTGTCCACAAGTACAAGATGCCTACTTTAATGGAATATATAGAAGCAGGTGAACGAATAGGCCTGAAAGGTAAAGAGTTACAGGAGTATGCAGAAGCAAAAGAACAAAAACAGACGGAAAGAGAGGAGAGGCATAATGAACGCGAGGGGAAGCGTCTACAGGAAGAGACACAAGTAAAACTAGCTGAAATGGAAAACAAACGTCTACAGGAAGTAAAGCTAGCTGAAATGGAAAACAATCGTCTACAGGAAGAGAGAGAGAGACACAAATGGAACTTGAAAAGTTAAAACAAACAAATGTGGTGGAAATCGAGAAAGAGAAGATTAAGATGGAAGCTGAAATTGCACTCAGACAATTAGAACTATCTTCGAAAGGTCAAAGTGAGGAAAGCAGAAGACCGTCGCAGTCGTCACAGAGTTTAAAACTGCCATATTTCACAGACCGGGACCAACTTGAAAATTATTTGTCCAGGTTCGAAGTATCAGCCAAAGCGTTAGGTATTCCAGAGAAAGAGTATGCGATGCGATACATTATTTCTGGATGTATAAACATGTTCCGTCTGTCCGTCTTATTTCTGGAATAAAGGATTATGTGCGCCAACTCAATCTTGTTTCATGACTGGTGAAGGTGCACTGTTGGGGTGAGTTGGATTAAGAGACAGTTAGATAGCTCAATTGACACTCCAGTAGTATCGTTACCTAGACAACGACCATCACACGACAATATCACGCAAAGATCATATAGAACATTGAACTTATCATCAAGAACGACGTGTGACAGATAGGACTGCAACTACTAGTCTATTAGTCAATGTAGTTACGACTGGTGTGTTAGGTTCCTCAGATAGAGACATTGAATTTATCCCTAACCGGAGCATGAAAGATGGAGGTATAAATAAGAAGAATGTCAGCTGTTCTAGTTCCGACTATAGGGATGTTATCGCCGTGTCTGCAGTAAACTATAATAAGCCTGTTGAGGGAACTATCATTAGTGAATCTTCTGAAGACGAGATAGGAAGATATAAGAGATATGGGACTTATACTGAAAATAGCGAGCAGACGGACGCAGTAACGACACGAACAACAAATAGGAGTAAACGAATGAAAGCAATTAAACCGACCTATACAGAAGATGACGCGAGAAAGATTAGAGAGTATATGAGTTTAAGACCTCAATACTTTACAGCTACAGATATTGAAAACGAGTTTGATTGCTACTACTCATGAAGACAGACACTATTATCAGAAGATACTTTGTTATAGTTAGACTTGAAAAGTTGACTGATGAGTGACGTGACGGAATACCTTTAGAGAATCCGACGCGTTAATAGTGTAGGATGAGGAGGTTGAGGAGAAGTGAGTGAGTAGTTGAGTGTCGGAGTGATTTGTCTGGTTATGCGTTGTCCTTGCGTGTGTAAACGTGTAGACAAACCTGTGTTCGTCGCGCTGATTAGAGAATGAAGAGTGAAGTTTTGAAACGTCGTCTGGTTGGAATGCATGGATAGAACGATGTCGGGTGATGATTGGTAGTAGCGCATGGATGTACGGGGCGGTTGGTATATATCAGACTTGAAGAGGTGTGAAGGGAAATTGTGTCACTGTCTGAGCTTAGGGTGCGTTGAGTGGTTAGTAGAATGTTGATTTGATGTCTAATTTGTTTTCTTAGAAGCTGAGTAGTGACGCTGATAAAGCATGCCGGTGATTACGTGGAGGACAGAGTAACTGAGTATGCGAAAGTTGGGAGGTAGAGAGTAGATGATTGGAAATTTGAGATGGCTTCTGTTTAGAATGAGTGGTATTGGATGGTAGAAATAATTAGTGAAAGTTCTATGACAGGGTGACAGATAGGGAATTAACGTTCCGTTTGTCGTTTTAGGAAGCAAATCCGGTGTTGTTGGCGGAAGCATGATGGAGTGAGGTTTGTTGTGAGGAGATGTTGATAAATTGGATGGTTAGTTGATGTGTTAGGTTGTCCATGTAGAACCGGTCATTAGATGTAGCGTATTCGGATGCTGTTTCCGAACGTGGTACGAGAAACGTGAGTTAAAGCACGAAGACATATGAAAGAACCAATGTGTTAGATGGGGAGCGAGAGATTGATGGGGAGTTGAGTGGCCTGTGTGGAATAGCCAGGTGGGGAGACTATTATGAGTGGAGGACTGTGGATGCTTGAGGATGCGAGTCTTGGTGAGGGCAATGATAATAATTGTCTGGTAATTGTCTGAGAAAGTTGTTGTGGAGAGAAGCATGGAATGTTGGTCGCGAGCTTAGATTGAGAAAGGCCAGTGAGTGGTAATATAGTGATGCGGGGGAATGGAACATTTGTTACCTCGGGTGGACGAGAAAGTTGAACTGAGAGAATGTCCGTATGAAGTGGAAGTTGTAATACGTGTTGGTACAAATCAAATTCAGGGGAAACAACTAGATTACAATTTCCCTTAGTAGGTAGATGAGCTTCCAAGAAGTTGTGGTACCCTGAAATAGCCACACTAGTTAGTAAATAGAGCAATTTGAGCTGTAGTTAACAGTAATTGCTTGGTTCATATTGAGTGTATCCTTAACGGAACGTATAATGTGTAGCTGTCACTTAATTTTAGGGTATGACTTGTTGTGTTTTCCTTCTTTTACGTGTAAATTATCGGTTCGTAAAAGAGACCGGTAATGGTAGATGACATTAAGTAAATTTGTCTTGATTTAAATTGATGCTTGTTTTATTATGTATATTATGTCGGGGATAAAACCATGTATGTCAATTTGGGGGGAAAGCGTTCTGTTTTGAATTACGCTTGGTTTTTAACGACTCAAAATTTGTGGTTTCAGTTATTTTGCCTTGTTTAAAATCACTATATTAAGTTGATGACTGTTAAGACTTGTTTACAAAAACTGTTATTATTTTGCTCTGAGTAAAGAGTTGGTTTAGATCAATAATACTGGGTCTTATTGAATAGGTAATAGGATCCTTCGTTCAGATAATAATAAGCAAACGACCTTTGACTATAAAGAGAGACATATTCGCATTGTTAGTAGTGGTAAGTTTAGATAAACATGGAGTGAGGGCTATGTTTGAAAGCTTAGTTTAACTGGGGGTGGTCAGAGATTGGGCTGTGGATATCAGCACATATCATAATGGTCCAGAACTAAATTAGATACCTTCATAACAAATGAACGATGAATGCCAGAGATGTTTAAGAATAGGAACACATTGAATGCCGTGTTCCGAATCTGGGGGATTATGGGGTTTAACTTGAAGCTAGTCAGAAATAAGGCTGTGAAAAGCAGCATAAGGCATAGTAGTCGAGAAATATGTTAAAAGGGGGCTGCGTTAGTCAGCGAAAATAGGAATACACATGGATTGAATGCCATGTTCCGAATGTGGGGATTATGTTAGCATGGTGTAATCATAGACGGGTGCTGTGGATATCAGCACAAATTATAATAGCTGAGGATTAAAATATGAACAATGAATGATAAGGGGAAGTAAGTAGGTTCATAATAAATGAACATTGTTTTTAATGCTGTGATTGCAGCATAACTTAAGATAGTTATAGCTTGTATGCCAGGGAGTAGAAGTTACGAACAGTAATATTAATGTGGAATGCTGTGGTTACAGCGAACATGGGTTGAATGCCATGAAGTTTTGCGTGGAAAAAGGAAGGTCCGTGATATGTGGACAAATATAGAGTAAAATTGATTGCAGAGGATACTGATATGGTATGGGGGAGACATTCACAGACATCAGGTCAGTGGTAGTATTTTTGTTGCTGTAGATAACGGCATGAATTGAGAAGTTAGCGGTTTTAGGAGGTAATGCCCATAATAAATGGACATTGATAGTATTATTAGGTGTTCGGCTTATGCCTTGAATGTCATGGATTAAGTGAGCTTCAGAGACATGAGGAAGCTGATATAAAGTGTATCCCTGGGTTGCTGGAGCGATGTATGTAAGGGTCAGAGATTAGGTTATGTGAATACTTTTAGTAAGTGATAATGTTGGAGGAGTCTTTTTGTTGCGTCCTCGGGATGTGTTTTGTAGTTGATATTACAATTAGAGGTTGCTATGGCTGAGGTAACGTTCAGAGCCATAATATCAGTAGTGTCTGTAATAAATAGACATTTAGGGGTGGATAATATTTTTGGTGTTGTGGATATCAGCGCAAACTGTATTAGTCGGTGATTAAGTAATATACATAAATTAGGTGAGTTTCAGGGATATGATAAGGAGGCTAGTGGATGTGTTGCCATAATAACTGGTATATTTGGGTTGTGAGAGATATGTAATTGTTTTTTTTTAAAAAGACTTTACTGCATAAAGTCTCAGGGCGACATGGTGGGGTAAATGTGAGTATGGTTTTGTGAGGAATGGTTCTTATTCTTTGATCTCCGGTGGCCACCGATTCTTTGTCTTCCTATCGTGTGTTAGCTGAATGGATTCAAAATGATTGAATTTAGAGAATTATTATTACTGAAGTAAGGGTTAATAGCGTAGTCATGTTGATGATAATGATAGAGAGTATAAGTGTTTATGAAGAGTATGCTTTGCGAATTTTTATGGTCGAGATCAGATATTGATATGTATGTACATGATGAGAAGTAAAATTAAAAAGGGTTTAAGCGGATAGCTTGTAACCCTGCAGATGAGAAGAAGAAGTAACATTGATGTTGTAATATAGAACAAATAATTAAGGTGTAATGTTGATGGTGAATGAAGAAGAAGTATAAGTTCACGGTAAATAATAGAAGAAGTGTAAGATTTATAGCAGTTGACTATAAGACATAAGTAGTAAAGTAGTGGAGTTGTAGGAGTAGAAGGACTGTGGAGTAATGAATAAAAGTCAGTTCCAGGTTAGAGGTATATGATTTTTGTTGAGCCATGCTTAAGACATGTAAGCGGGTTGCTTGTGAGTTTACAGAAACGAAGAAGAAGTAATGGTGAATAGCGCTTGGTTTATTTGGGGTAAGATGGGTAAGAATATAGATTTAGAGGATAGTGGTCTTGAAGCATAACTCGGGGGTCGTAGATTTAGGTTGGGTGAGTTTGGAGTTAAGACTTTTCGGGGGAAAGTCTCGTTGAGGGTAGAGAGGAAATATAACAGAGTGGCTCTGTTAAAGGGTTTAGATGGCATGGCGTGCAAAGGGAAAAGAGTCTGGTAGGTGATGCACGCGTGAACACCCGGTAGTTAAGTAACTAGGGACGCTCACGCGCTGACGTGGGGGCAGTAAACAGATTAGTTACGACCAAATTCTCAGCCCGGCGGGACGTGAGCTACATCTAAGTAATATGCTACGTTTTTTATATGAACATGTTTCCTGCATTAAACTCCGACAGTATTCATTGATTGGTCTCCGTGTTCCTTCAGTCGCATTCGTGTCCTGTTGCTCTGTTAAAAAAATCACCACGTATCAGATACCTGGAATCTGGGGTGTCCACTAAACCTTTCAACCAGTCCCAACTCTCTCTCTGCTTATACAAGATTCCCCACTCATATATATATATATATATATATATATATATATATATATATATATATATATATATATATATATATATATATATATATATATATATCAGGTTCCAGCTGTATCGGCCGATTTGTATCCGCATTTCCTGCACCTCTTTACTCTCCTGACCCCACCCACTCATATCCAGTATTGAATACTGTAAACTGTCCTTGACCACAAGAGCCTGCCCATGTCTTCCCTGCCCAGTTGGGTTGATGTAACATGTATAGCCAGGGCACTTAAAAGAGTTCGTATTCAGTTCCTGTAACACCAGGACATCAAAATCGTTGCTTTGCACTACGGCAATTCCAATACCCAACCCGTATATTTTTGAGTCCCAAACGATCCGTTTTCCTTCTACCCCTTCTGGCTCCAGCCCTCTTCTTCCTTTTCCTTCCCCCTTCTCCCCTACCTCTTCTCCTCCGCTTCATTCTCTCCCCGCTGGCTGTTGTCAAAGGTATCGAGCACAAAGCACGTATTCCGTTGCTTCAGCGATAATTCTTTGTATTATTCATAGTTGGTTAGATATGACGGCAGGGTATAATCGGTCACCCTAGTAGAGCCTGCCTGCTAGGGAAGGGGCAGGGGATGTCCCTCAGGAACCCATACGCCTGGCGCCGCCCCGCCCGCATACCAGACGTTTCACGTTCACGACCAACCAGCTCACCCGTGGCCATTCAGTAAGTCCACCTTAACTTGGGGGTTTATAATCGGAGTTTTCCATCTCCTAGATTGGCCGCTGTAATAGCTAACGGGCCCAATATACCCGGGGGCAAGAGGTTCCAGCGCCTTATTCCTGGCGAACACAGTAGATGCATGGATACGGGGAACAAAACCAATTTCATGCAATATATAACAAATAGCATATCGGGGGCTGCGTGGTCTCGAGGTATGGTGTCCGCCTCGAGTACTGGAGGTCCCGGGTTCAAACCCCGGTGATGACCGGGATGTTTTTGGTGTGGACTTCTAGTAATAAAATTTCCCCTGGTCTCTGGGTAGTGAGATCGGACGCCCGTGTGTATTGTTGCGCACGTAAAAAATCCCTCAGCAGTTGGAAATCGAAAAAGAGTAGTTAAACGGCGCTGCCCGGGCAACATTTCGAATTAAAAATCTACCTAAATTATTTCAGGATCCTCGCCGGTGCTACAGAGTTCGTGCACTAAGCTGAGTTTCTCCGGCCTCAGGTTTGAGTTAGGGGGAGAACGGAGCACTTATGGTTTCTACCCGTGTGCCGTGATGTTGTTTTCCATCGACTAAACTAAACTAAACTAAACTAAACCAATAGTATATACTACATAGTTAAAGTCACTACACAACGTTAAAATAACTCTCGCAGGTAGATAGTTGAGCCCCAAACAAAGCAGTGACGACATCAGTAATCTGGCTGACTCCATACGTTGAGCTCTGTAGTGCTGAGACAACAACATGACAATGCCTGGGTAAATTACATCGCAGAAATCTGAACAGATATTGAGCGCTGCCTGAACATGTAAGTCATATAAATGCTACGTTAGACATATAGAGATGCATCATTACTGAATGGTGTAGATGACCGCCACTCATGACATTAATTGATAATGATATTTAGAAATTCAATCTAGACAAATTCCTCAAACATGGAGGTCATATTTACTCGTTGGAAAACCAGCTGTTGTTTGTTTGCTATGACCAGGTTTGATTATCACGATGTATTAGTGACTTAATGTCATACACTTTACGGTGGTAGTAATCATTGATGATAGAGGAATTCATATATCCACATACACAAAATATCCTTGGAACAAGAATGTGCCAATTAAGAAGTTTCCTTATGACATGCATCCAGTGGATGGATATTCCATGAAGGTGGTATAATGGTCAATTTGCTATATCAACGATCATGTTTCAAAGAATGACTGGTTGTGTAACAGTAGATGGACGAGCATATGACAAGAAGACTTTCATATTTAATTCATCATGGGATGTTGCAATAAATGTTCAAAGTAGCCTGATCCATTGGGTTCTGTTCTCTCCTGCCACTGACCAGTTGCAGTAGAAGCCCTCTGATATCTCCAATAGTGGTCATGACAATATCCAGTTCCAGATCGTTCTTGTATGCTTGTTTATATATATCTTTGACATTCCGAAGCTCATTTTTGTTCTTTGAGCAAATAGAGCCAATCAGGAAGGAATATCTCTGTTGGCATCATTGACAGTTTCATGCAGACAATAAGCGTCAAACTCAGCAGGTTGTTTCATCAAGGCCAGGAGAGCTTGTTCAGGAATCCCCCTCAGCTCAGATTTCAAGTCTTTGATCAGATCCTGGTAATACAGTTCTTGGTAGCTCTGCTTGAGTTTCTGTCTGTCAGAATTGGAGTTCTTGACAATGATACCGATAACTGTGTCTTCATCTGTACCAGCTTTGCGCATGGCCTGGTACAAAAGTTTTTCATTTTCATCCATTCATCTTTATTATCCGGTTCTGTTGCCGGGGTATTATTGTCATCTTCATCAGTCTCAGGGTAAGTTTCATCGACCTTATCAATTATTCTCAATAAGGTTTTCTGATAGTCTCCACTGGTCTCTTCCTCCATGTCTTATCTGAGGGATTGGTTATATAGTTTGCGATACCTTCCTTTGATGGCAGGAAGGTCCAGCTCAGATTGAGATACAAGAACCCTTGTCAGAGGTCTTTCTTGTTGCGTTCCAGTGTCTTTCCTCGTACCGACCTCGTACTACGAGGTTAGCTAAATAGTTTGCGGCAACTTGACGAAGAAAGGATTTACATTATTTGTCGGGTATATTTTTAACGAGGAGTTACTAGGAGGCGTCACATAAAAACGCATCTTGATTGTTTAGTTTAGGGTTATGCCACCCGTAGTGTCACCCTTTATTCGAGTTCTGAATGTTTCCGGGTTCGAAAATTTAAAGTCCCACCATTGAATGGGATCGCGTTTCCCATATCGGTAGTTAAAAGTATTTCCACCGGTCAAAGGAGAAACAACTGAGGGGTACATAATGTGGTTTGTCACAGAAACGAAACACTGAGGGTGACAGTCGGTCCAATATAGGGACAGTCCTTAGTAAGGGAATCATGGCATCTCCTACTGGTCTCGCGGCTTTGAGATCGGAAAGGACATTGCTATATTTAACGTTGCTATCCATCTCTAATTCCACATTGCGGTATAGTAAGGCGTTGTCATCTGATAGCGTCGAGGCTGGGAACCCCAAATAGTTTTTCAGTCTCTCATTAATTCTTCTTCTTCTTCTTCTTCTTCTTCTTCTTCTTCTTCTTCTTCTTCTTCTTCTTCTTCTTCTTCTTCTTCTTCTTCTTCTTCTTCTTCTTCTTCTTCTTCTTCTTCTTCTTCTTCTTCTTCTTCTTCTTCTTCTTCTTCTTCTTCTTCTTCTTCTTCTTCTTCTTCTGCGTTCATCCGGAGTTTTTCTTTTTTCGGACGTGATTGCGTTGTGCTTGTTTACAGCAGAGCTGCGTTCTTGCGCCGTTAAGCCGACACATCCGACTTCTGCGGACATTTTTTGACAGGGTTAACCTTCCCGGGGTCTCACTAATTCTAACCTCGGCACCCTTTTAAAATAGTTTCATCCCGACTTTTCTCCAGGGTGCACGTATAAAGAATTTGATTTTTAATTTCTCAACTACTTGGGTTTCTACACACAACTTATTCAACTCCTCGGCAAAAACCTCCGGTTTGCTAAAAAGTCCAGGGCGTGGGGGAGGGGCACGGCAGAGTTATAGGTTCTCTACCACTGCCTTTGGGTGGAAAGTACTGTATCCACATTTCTCTGGATTAACCACTATAATATGTATCGGGGAATCGAATTTCGGCCAGGCCCACTTCGTATTGTTTCGTTGCATCTAAGGTCTGTGGTAACTTGATGAAAAAGTGACCTGGCTGGTTGCTGGGAAATAACTTCAGCGCAGCGTTGCTCGGTAATGTCACGTAGACTCTCGTCATTTTTCTAGTTTAGGATATGTGTGTTGTTTGTCCATCAAGAATGATGATGACCATTCATTTCATCCAGTGGGGTTGAAAGTATGGAGCCGTGAGTTCTAAGATGACAGATAAGGCCTATTTTGGCTCGAAATGTTCTTTGACAATGTGGACAAAGAATGCTTGACGTTTCTGGAGGAGGATTTTCTGCAGTGGTTTTTCTGTTCTGTCTTTTCTTCACAGCTCTTGCAGTCCTGGTTGCCTCACAAGTGACTGCACCCTTGCGTAATGATGTACGCCACGAATTTCGGTCTCTGGCTGCAGTCTCCCAGGTGTCATGATTAATTCCAAAAGCATTCAGTGAGATTTTCAGAGTGTCTTTAAAGCGTTTCCTCTGGCCGCCTTGGGAGCGTTTACCACAACGCAACTCGCCGTAAAAAATTCGTTTAGGGAGCCTGTGATCTGGCATGCGAGTCAAGTGACCAGCCCAGCGAATCTGATTCTTCATTAGTAGAGTGTGGATACTGGGCATGGACGCTCTTTCTAGGACTTCAGTGTCTGGGATCTTGTCTTGCCATTTAATCTTCAGTAACTTCCTAAGGCAGACTGTGTGGAAGTGGTTTAATTTCCTAGCGTGTCGCTGATAAACAGTCCAGGTTTCACAAGCATATAGCAGTGTGGATAATACAACTGCTTTGTAGACTTTCAGCTTTGTTTGCAGGCTTATTCCATTTCTGTCCCATACATTCTTGTACAGTCTGCCAAAGGCCGCGCTGGCCTTGGAGATTCTTGCATTCACTTCATCATCAATTGTGGCAGCTTGTGACACAGTGCTGCCAAGATAGGTGAATTTGTCCACAACACTTAGACTATGACCATTCACTTTGATATTCGGCACAGTGTGATTATTCCCTGGAGCTGGCTGGTACATAACTACAGTCTTCTCCAAATTGATATTGAGCCCAAAGTTGGCACAGGCATGTGAGAAAGCTGAAACATTATGTTGCATGTCCGCCTCTGAGTTGGCGTATAGAGCGCAATCATCAGCAAACAGGAGCTCTCTGACGGTGTCGCTGTCAATTTTGGTTTTAGCTTTCAGCCTTCTGAGATTGAATAACTTTCCATCCATGCGGTAGTTGATGTCTATTCCAATGTCGTTGTTCTCGAAGGCATTCGTCAACATAGCTGAAAACATGAGGCTGAACAGTGTTGGTGCCAGGACACATCCTTGCTTTCACTCCATTGGTGACAGGAAAGGGCTCAGACAGTTCACCATTTTCCTGTACTCTTGCCTGCATGCCATCATGAAATAGCCGCACTATTTGGACAAACTTTCGTGGACAGCCATATTTTGCCATAATCTTCCACAGTCCTTCTCTGCTGACTGTATCAAAAGCCTTGGTAAGGTCAATGAAAGTGGAGAACATTTCGCAGTTCTGTTCCTGACATTTCTCTTGCAGCTGCCTTGCAGCGAAAATCATGTCAACAGTTCCACGTTCTTTTCTGAAGCCACACTGGCTCTCGGGAAGAAGACCTTGATCGAGATGGGCCGTGAGGCGATTGAGAAGAATTCTGGCGAGTATCTTCCCTGCAATTGAAAGCAAGGAGATGCCTCGGTGGTTGTCACAGGATTGGCGGTTTCCTTTTCGTTTGTAAAGGTGGGCTATTGACGCGTCCTTGAAATCTTGTGGCATGGTCTCGTTCACCCATATGTTTGTAAAGACTTGGTGAAGCTGCTCTGTTAGGACCGGCCCACCTGCCTTGTATATCTCTGCCGGGATGGAGTCCGGACCAGGTGCCTTGCCGCTGGAGAGTTGCTGAATGGCTTTGTTTACTTCCACTATGGTTGGCAGGTCATCAAGTGTATCATTGATGGGAACTTGAGGAAGGCAGTTGATGGTTTCATCATCGAAGAAGGAAGTTGCACTTAAAATGTTACTGAAATGTTCTCCCCAGCGCTGAAGGATGTCTTTCTTATCGGTGACCAATGTTCCCCCATCTGCACTGAGGAGGGGAGCTGTGCCTGGTGATGTAGGACCATAGACCGCTTTCAGAGTGAGTCGTAGAAATGTTTCATATCATGTCTGCTCAGCCAGGAGTCCCGCATGTGCCGAAGTTTCTGCTGCACTACTCTCTGAATGTTCTTGAAGGCATCTTTTTTTATGTTGACTTCGGGTCATTCAAATGTGCCTTGAGGAGAAGATGTTTCTCGGGCAGCAATTGGTTGATGTCTTCGGAATTTTCATCAAACCAGTGTTGTAAATTATGTCGTTTAGGGCTCTCCACTCTGTTTCTGTGTCCTGTTTAGTTGCAGCATTGGGCTTGGTCTTCCAGCATATTTTCAAACGACAGTTGCATTTCTTGCTGTTTAGGCAGGTGACATTTAGTTGTTGTTTTTTTTTTTTTTTTTGCATTTTCACCCCTTGAGGACGCAGTGGTGGTTTGATGTAAATGTTTATTTTCGCGATAATGAGACGATGCTCTGTCCAACATTCGGCACCACACATGGATTTTGTCACCCGAACGTCTTTTGTCTGTCACTCCACCTGACGATGACATAGTGAATGAGGTGCCAGTGTTTCGATCGAGGATGCATCCACGATGTCCTGTTTCTCATGGGGAGACGGAAAATTGTGTTGGTAATCAGTTTAAGATAGCTTATAGCCCAAACAGCTACCCATTAGAGCTACCCACAGCTTACCCTCCAGTGCGTCTGCGCTGCATTGAGTCAGACTGAACAGGGATACGGCGATGATGCTGTATATAACCACCATTTGACCGATTAACACAATCTCTGGCCGTGGCAGTTGTCCAAAAAACGACAAGATCGAAGTTCTTTCCCCGTCTGTAGACTCTGAACGCAATTCTATAGATTCCGTGTTGTATTCGGTCATACCACTAGTCTCCATAGATTGCTAGTTCAGTTGCGTGTCGGTTTTCCAACTGTTGAATGAATTGGGATAACAAAACCACTTCACTAAATACTCCTTATCTCCACCTCGCCCTCGTTTTTCTTTGCAATATTGTTTCGATACGGTAAATTTGTTTATCCCCCACAAGATGTTTTTCTTCTTTGTAATACGAACCATGCAGTTCCTCCCCCGAATCATCTTTCAACACATACGTCACGGGGCTGATCTGATTTATGTAACTGACTGATAACATTTCTTCTGTCCACCCCGGAAAATACAAATGTTTAGATGTTTGTCTCAGTTAAGAATTTCTGACACGGTCGCGAACTTTCCTTGATATGCCTGTCCTATGGTACAAAGTATTTCACACTTCTACTTGATTACTGTTGTTAACTTGCGCTGGAGATATTCTAATGCTTCGGTGATATGAACCACTATAGTTTCGAATCAAACTATCCATCATGCCAATGTATCGAAGTGTATTGGTCTTGGTAAAGTAACGACACATTTTTTTTTAAAATTCTCTGTCGTAAAGAAATGCACACCCTTGTCTTTCACAGAAATTTTAAGAAGGTTCTGTTGAAGAATTCTGAACCTTTGTTAGTCTGATAATGTATCGGTTGGCTATCAGCAAATGCTTGTCTCCGTGGAGATGAGCTTACGGACGTGATTCATAATCCCGTATACCCGGATTTGCAACACAGGGGTGCTGTTTTTTTTTTTCGAAAACGGTATAGATGCCGGTCGTTCAGAAAGCAATGGCAAACTACTGAGCGTAAAACTTGCCCAGGAATTATAAACAGCATAATGCTGGGGTTTACTGCTACGAGCTGTAAAGGACATGCAACTAAATTTTTTTAAATCAGCGAATACTTTACTAAAGGCTTCCGCTAGAGCTGTCCCTGTTGTCTTCTTGATAGGGTGTAACAGTGCTGGTACATTAAATAGCAGAGACAATTCAATTGCTGGAGTTTTCAGTTGTTTATTTCATCAAATATATCGTAGATTATCAAGTAAACATTGATCATACAAAACAGGTGTGGTTCGCTTCAAACTCCGATGGTAACTGTCTATATCTAACCCCGCGTCACAGCTTGAGCGTCCCTAGCTACCCCCCAATGGGATGCTCAGCCGTGCCCTGTACTAGTCTTTTCCCCCTTGCACACCACTCATTAACTCACCAACTCCCTAACAGAGATGGTGCTCTGTTACAAGGGTTCACCCGCGCATATTTACTAAACACGTTGATACAAGCCACTAGATATGACATACCGTCGTTGTACCTTCGTAAATTGTGCATATCTATCAAGTCAGCCTGGAAGTGTTGATTGATCCTACCTGTTACGGTCTGGTGTCTCTTAAAACGTCGACGAAAAGGTTTATATATATGTATACGTATCCTGATGCCGTAACCATTTCTGTATTGTTTTAGTTTGAAGTTTGGTACTGCATTTTAAGGACACTGCACCACTATAGGACCCTGGTTGACTTGGATCGTAGTAATGCTTTCTTAATTGGGCGGCCATTTTTCCCATCTCGGAGTTATTGTTTTGATCTTTCGCTTTTTTTTTCTGAGTTTATACCCTTCTGTCGGTGTCACTGATACTCTGTTAATTAGTCGACTACCTTCGGCTGGGGTGTCTCGGCCACTTGCCTATATGACTGCAGAGCTCTGTTAGGTGACTGCCGACAGGTGTCGCTGATTTCATCTTTAAGGATCGGCGGTGAAACTTGGTTAGTTTGGGGTGGTTGTTTGATATCCACTACCCCTATTTGTTTGCTCCTGTACTGATGGAGTCGATTGCACATACTTTCGTTTGTTAAGACGGCAAGGTGCCACTCACGATGGAGTCACGATGCTGTAACGTTTGCTGATAGAATCTGGCTTTGTCGCATGGTGGTAGATTGTTAATGATGTTAATTTCATGATCTACTGATAATTTGCCGGCTTCGTGGCTTAGAGGTTATGACTTTTCTCCGTAATCTCGTATACTCTCGTCGGTATCGTGATGACGGTGAGAATCAGCAGTGGTTCGAATCGCATCGGTAACTTACGGGGTATGTGAGCCGGCCGCTCAGAAAGCAATGGCAAACTACTGAGCGTAATCTTGCCAAGAAATCAACATACAGCTGAAAGATGCTGATGTTGACAGCGATGTTCTGTAAAGGATATGCAAAAAAAAAAAAAAAAACTGATAATTTGCTATTCACCTCTGATCCTAGATATGTAAATAGTCGACTATCTCCAGTTCGGCGTCGTCAATAAAGATTGATGGTACCCCATGTGCACGTTGCAATATAATCTTCGTCTTCTTTTTGTTAATTGTTGTCGTAAGTAAAGAATGTCGTAGTAGTTATTTGTTCTTCTTTACTTCTTCAGTGTCGTCCCTGGAGTGAGGGGAAATCAACACCCACATTTATTTTAATTCAATATCACTATCCTGGAGATATCCAGCAGACTCCGTCCACAAATCCCTCA
>JACEFZ010023018.1:0-39068 GCA_014155875.1 Cepaea nemoralis | reverse complement strand
CCCCCCCCCCCCCCCCCCCCCCAAAAAATAAAAGTGAAAAATTTAAAATGAACAATTATACTGAACAATTATACTGGAACAATTATACTGAACAATTATACCAGTAAATGAATTATGGTGGCATATAGTCGGTATGGATTAAGTATTGAAAGAGTTTTCGGTTGAATGTGTAGGGACTCATTGGAGTTTTCAGATCTGGAGGCAGATGATTCCATAAGTGAGCACCAGAATAGGCAAAACATGTTTTGTATAGGTCCAATCTAGGCTTTGAGACATGTAACAAATTTAGGCGCTTGCTGTTCATTGCATTAGATTGAATCAGCGGCAGAAGATACTCTGGGGCATTTTGAGATATAATTTTATTCACTAATTTGGCTTTGTTGAAAAGGAAGCGCTTTTGTAGTGGTAGAAGTCTTTCATTAGAGCTACATTGAGACAATCCTGATATACGGAAGAGAATCATGGACAATTAGCAAACAAATTAGGAACTACGTGAAGGTGCAAAGATGTGGTTTTATAGAAAAGTGATGAAAAAACCGTGGACGGGGACAATGAGCAGTGAATACATCTTGTAAGAAGTTGACTGACACAGAGAAGGGATGCAGAAGAGGCTGGTCCACAGTTCCTTGGGCGCGTCATGACAATGGGAAAGCTTGGCTATGCAGTTGAAGGAAATGGAGAGGCATGGGGAGACAAAGAAGATGCTGGAAATTTTGACATCTTGGCATGAAGGAATATCAGCCTCAGAAACGACTGACATGATCACCAACACTACACGGCTTGGACTATAAGAAGAAGATAGTGATACAGAGATCACAAAACAAAACATAATTTTATCTTACTCTTTGCTTTATCTATTCATTATTGCCAACATTAGTTCTCATTTTTCTTGCTGCTACTTGTTGTAATAAATCATCTTTATTAGTCAACGTTATTGCATGACTTGTGCCTGTCATTCCACACATCCATGTAGTTTTCACAAAATTCCAACTTTATTTTCCGCCCCAATTTTATCATTATAATATTAATTCGAAGTTTGGTGACATGGTTTATGAGCTTGACTGGGCGAAAATCTTCGAATTTAGGTGTTTTTTTTTTTGGGGGGGGGGGGGGTGGGGGGGGGAGGGGGGAGGGAGGGGGGAGGGTCTTGGGTTAAGCTGTACATATTCATTTCAACATATCAGTAGATACTGTATCCACTTTTGTAATTATCATGCAACAATTTAGTAAATATGTCTATTGCAAAACATATCAGTTCTTCTCATTCCACTAGAAAGATTCCATCGGGCCTACGCGTTTTTCTTGTCTTTATATAAGGGGCGTTCATTTGAAATCCGCTCATGCCGCACCGCGCGTAATTGCGTACGTTGAACATGATCATGTCATAGTCATGTGATAAGTACTGACCAATGAATAAAAGAGCAAGTGCTTGTCGTCCCATGATGCTTAGGTTCTGTTTCTGACCGTTGAGAAAATGGCCGGGTTGAACCAAAATCCGCCCAAAGAAGCTCTCCAAAGGACCTCTAAAAAAGCTCTCAAGGGGCAACGATTTCGCACAGATGCAGACGCAATGAACGCGGTAAACACTTGTTTCAGTGAGAAACCACAATCTTTTTTTGCTGACGGCATTCGCCGCTTAACTAAGCAATGGGATGCTTGCCTGAATGCCTACGGCGACTTCTTCTGACCAACCCATGGTGCATAATTCATTCAGAATGAATGCTTTGTTTAATTCTACCACACCTATTAATGTTTATTTCATGCCTTTGTAATAAAGCCATTGGAATGGGTTTCAAATGAACGCACCTAATATATTTGATACATTTTACACCATCGGTGATTTCTTCGTTTAGTTTACTGTAAAGTTATTGTCAGGTGGCGCTTCTAAATTTCTTTACTCTTGTAATACTGCTCTTTTGCAAACATTTGACTTTGTCATGTACTTATTTCATCTAGTTATCACAGCATCTCCTTCCACTAAGGCCTTTCTTTCTTGTCTTTGATTTCAAACATCGTGTATTTTATCTTCTTATTCTGTCTGTTAAATCGTTGCTTTGTCTGTGCATATTTTTTGGCATCTTTAGAATTGTTGTTGTTGCACTTTTCGTTAAATGAATTTTCTGTAGCCATTTATGTCTTTTAATTTATTTATTTATTAGATCATATTCTTGTTTTTGTCAATTTTACTTTGTTGTCTTTTGTCCACTAATTTTAAAATTTCTGCAGTCATCCATTTCTTCCTAGCAGTTTGCCTTTGTTTTCATCGGTAATATCTCTCTGGTGCTTGCTTGTGTTTGCTGGCTGTGAACTCCAGCGTGAAGTCCTGTATGTCGGATGAAGACATCCTGTTGTCCAACATCAGTGTGATGTCATACCGGACTGAGGTTTACATGAGTATCCGTTGTCCCATGTCTGGCTTATTGGTGTGCTGACTGGTGGTTCCTCGCCATGCAGGCAGATGCTCTCCTGCTGCGGAGGAATCATCGATCCTACTGATGTTAGCCAGGACCCCGAAGTGACCTTTTGCCCAGGACGCACGGCGTGGACTTGTCAGCAGGTCTTGGCCAGTATAGATCCCAGCCCTGGTGCCTTGGAAACACCTCTGCGTCCCATCTCTCTGGTATATTAAAGGTTAAAGTTTTTTTAGCATTCTCCATTGCTGTTTTTCTTTGTATTCTAGGTATTGCATTGCATATTTCTAACAATCACTTTGTAACGTTCAGACAGACAGACAGACAGACAGACAGACAGACAGACAGACAGACAGACAGACAGACAGACAGACAGACAGACAGACAGACTTTTATCTCTAGAATAATTTCTTATTATTGGAAACTTTCTCCATCACAATCATGTGCCCTGCCTGCTGGCGTTGGCGCTCCTGTCTTTCCACAGACCTCGGTCTTTAGTGTTCTGGATCAACTCCGCTGATAATATTCCTCCATGCCACCGTCTCAGTCCATCAACCATTTCTCTTGGTCAGCCTCTGCCTCTCTTCTCCAGCAAAACGGGCTCTATGTAGCACTATATAGCATTTTAGTACTGTCTTTTGTTCCACTACTGTTCATTTTTGACAACATTAGTTTCCATTCTAATTGCTGCTACTTGAGAGAGAGAGAGAGAGAGAGAGAGAGAGAGAGAGAGAGAGAGAGAGAGAGAGAGAGAGAGAGAGAGAGAGAGAGAGAGAGAGAGAGAGAGAGAGAGAGAGCACTGCGTATCTCATCATGTTTATGTCAATTCCAGGAATTATATTTTTTATTGAATTGCATAACCTTTTCTTCTTGACACAATTTTTAACATATTGTTTTCATTTTCACAATTTTTCCATTTGAGGATTTGTGTGTGGGTGGAGGATGTGTGTGTGGGTGGAGAGATATGGTTTGGTGGGGAGATTTGTGGGGTTTGTGAGTGTGGGGGGATGTGTGGGTGGGTGAAGATGTGTGTGTGTGTGTGTGTGTGTGTGTGTGTGTGTGTGTGTGTGTGGAGGGACATGTGGATAGGTGATGTGTGTTTTGGGTGCGGACCTGTGGGTGTGGGTATGTTTTGTGGGTGGATGGGTAGGTGTACGTGGTGGTGGGTAGTGGGATTTGTGGGTGTGGGTGGGTGGGAATATGTGTGTATGTGTGGGTTGGTGTGTGGGAGTGTGTGTGGGGGTGTGAGTGTAGGTGACATGGGGTGGGTGTGGGGTGGGAAGATGTGTGTGGGTGGGGGATATGTGTGGTGGTATATGTGGGTGGTTGTGTGTGTGGGAGGGAGGTGTGTGTTTGGCTGGGTGGTTGGGAGCGTGTGGGTGAGTGGTGCAGGATATGTGGGTGGGTGAGTGTTGATGGGTAGAGGATTGTGTGTGGGTGGGGAGTTGAGGCAACGAGAGAGTTAGTGTGTGTGAAAGAAACAAAAAAAAAAAAAAAAGAAAGAGAGACAGGGAGAGCTGAGCACATGTATGTCATGTCACGTGCTATTCTATGTTTTTTCCCCTGTATACTCATCATTCATGTTATCATTTTTACTGCCACTTGGGTTCCAAATGTTGCTGTATGTAGCCGGGGCGCAGTGTTGGGGTGAGCGCCCAACATTGCTTATATACCCCAATGGATCGTGAATACATAACCTATGCAGCAAAAGTCCAACTCCTGGCCTTCACGTGGCGGAACTGTTTAGACTAACAGGAGAAGGGGCGACGGCGAGTATCTGGCGCCGGAAAATAACCAGTGTGCTCTAGATGTGTATACACATACATGCATGTGCAGACAAGTGTGTGCGTGTGTACACATCTAAACTCGAGTGAGACCACAGTCTGCTCTAGCAAAGGAAAGGTGCTGAAGACGAAGGCAACCAGCCAGGAGGCGCACCACAGAAATCAGGATGCCACGCAATTACGCAAAATGGAATATGTCGACTACTGCTAAAATTTATGGTGCTCGCCCTGCTTTGGACCCCCAGGCAGGTGCAGTGCCGGGCCCTATGTCTCGAAAGGGTCCAACATCAACTACTGGAGGTCCTTATCAGATGTCCTGTGGAGCCAGGGGACATAAGAATAGAACAGCTGGCCATACTAAACAATGACTTAAAATAATGCACTGGAATGCGGAGGGAGTCAACAACAAAAAAGTAAAATTAGAAAACATCCTGAACCAAGAAAAAGTAAGCATATGTTGCTTGCAAGAAACTCACCTCAACGAAAATATAGCCTTCAAAATCAGAGGCTACCAGTGTTACCGATCTGACCGAAAGGACAGGTGAAAAGGTGTAAAAAATAACATAAATGCTTCCCAAATCGAAGTCTATATGGAAGGGGCTGAGTATCAGACACTTAAACTTAAAACAGGCTATACAGACCTACATCTGATCAATTACTACTGTCCAAGTGACCGCCCACAGGCACTGGACACACTACCATTAACAGAAAAAATGATTGTGTGTGGCGATTTCAACAGCCACTCGCAGAGTTGGGGCTATGATCACATGGACCAGAGAGGAGAGAGGCTGGAAGACTGGCAGGATGAGAATAGATTCATCTTGGTTAACAAGCCGTCCGACCCACATACTTTCTACTCGAGATCATGGCACTCTACAACTACACCTGACCTGGCTTTTCATTCACCAGACCTGGAGTGGAACATTACACGAATTGTTGGGAAACAACTTGGTGGTAGCGACCATCGACCAGTCTTTCTAACTGTAGAAAATGAGCTTGTAAGTGAAAGCAGCACCCTCTCGAGGTGGAATACAAAAAAGCAGACTGGGCAATGTACAAGAATCGCACCAGCATACTGGTTAGAAACCTGAACACTGAGAAAGACATAAATAAAGTAGTTGAAGAGTTTGGGAAATGCATACTACAGGCAGTGCGAGAAACAGTACCAAGAGGAGCCCGTAAACAATATAAACCCTACTGGAGTAGTGAACTGGAACAGTTGCATAATGATGTGGAAGTATGTAGAAAGCAAGCAGAGGTCACACCCAGCCAAGAGCACCACAATAAATTCCAGCATGCAAAAGCCAAATTTCAAAAGGCCAAGCTGCAGGCTAGACGGAAAAGCTGGCAGGAAAAAACAGAGTCTCTGAACTTTGAAAAAGACACAAGGAAATTGTGGAAGCTAATAAAACAACTTAACGATGAGGGCAAAGGGAGAAACTCAAAAATTGCACTACATAAAGATGGAAACATCTTAACAAGAAAGCAAACCGCTGACCATTTTGCGGACTCATTCGCACAAGATAACAATATCAAAATTAGTCAAGAGATTCGAGAGAAACGGCAACATACAGGACAGAAGGAAATAGTTCATGAGGTTCTGGAGGCACCCATCACAATCAGCGAACTGGAGCTAGCCATTTCAAAACTGAAAATGAGAAAGTCACCAGGAGCTGATGGTATCTCCAATGAAATGATCAGGAACCTAGGAACAGAGGCCAAAGCAAAGCTGTTGCAGATCTTCAATAACAGTTGAACCTTAGGCAGTGTTCCAGAAGCCTGGAGAGAAACAATCATGATACCCCTCCTAAAATCAGGGAGAGATAGTTCCATTGCCTATAGCTACAGACCAATTAGCCTGTGTTCCAGAAGCCTGGAGAGAAACAATCATGATACCCCTCCTAAAATCAGGGAGAGATAGTTCCATTGCCTATAGCTACAGACCAATTAGCCTCACCAGCTGTCTCTGCAAAACACTGGAGCGCATCATCAATCACAGACTGCAGTGGTACATTGAAAGTAAAAACATCCTTGTGCCACAGCAGGCTGGCTTTTGGCAGTGCTACTCTACGGAAGATCAGACAACCTACCTTTCGCAAGAAATTGAGGATGCATTCCAGGAGAAGAAGCTGGTGCTTGCGGCATGGATAGATTTGAAGAAAGCCTTTGACAAAGTCTGGAAAGAAGGTCTGATGAATAAACTGAGAAACTGCAAAGTCAATGGAAGAATGTACAAATGGGTTAAAGCATACTTGCACAACAGAAGAGCCAGAGTACAGATAGACGGACTAAAGAGCAAGAAAGTACTACTGCGTCACGGTGTTCCCCAGGGTGGAGTCTTGTCCCCCACACTCTTTCTAATCTTCATCAATGACCTCGTTGCAAATCTACCGCATGGAATTAAAGCCGCAATGTACGCCGATGAGCACAAATGAACATGCATCAGTTGCCACCAGATTACTACAAAGATCTGTAGATACATTTGTTGCATGGGCAAATAGATGGTGTGTCAGCATAAACACTGACAAGTGCAGCACCACCCTATTTACCGTCTCTCCAAAACAAAAGGCAGGGACCATCCAGATAAATGGAACACCCCTAAGAGAAGATAAAGAACCAACATACCTTGGAGTAACATTTGATGGCAGGCTGACATGGAGAAAGCACATCAACAAAGCAGTAGCAAAAGCCAGAAGGAAAATAGCCATCCCGAGAAAGCTAAGTGGAACCACATGGGGAGCCAGTAGGAAAATACTTAGCAAAGTTTATCAACAGAGCATACGACCACACCTGGAATACGGGTCAACTGCGTGGTGTTCGGCATCAAAAACCACACTACAAGAGCTGGACAAAGTGCAAAATCAAGCACTTAGAGTCACCACGAGTCACTACGAAAACGCTAATACAAGCAGAAAAGTTCCTCAGCTTGCCATGCCACCCTATGAAGAACAGATTTGAAAACCTAGCTATGGGGCGGTTGAAAAGAAGTAGTTTTATCCACCAGGCCAAACGACTCTGCAGAGAAACCACCGATCTGCCCACAGTTGGTATCCCCCTAACAACTATTCCAGAGCGAACTCCATGGAAAGATGAGCATAAACTATCATTACAAATCCAAACAAAAGTGAGAGGAATATTTGACAAGGAAGAACAGAACAGTGTGCAGCGCAGAACAGCCACTCTCAGCTTCCTTGATGATGAATACCCACAGGACCTCTGGATCCGAGTCTACACAGATGGGTCAGCACAAAATGCTGTTCGAAATGGAGGAGCGGGAGTGTACATAGAATACCCAAATAATACCAGGGACACAGCTAGTGTACCGACAGGAAAGTACTGCCATAACTACGATGCTGAAATTGAGGCAATCAAGATAGCAACAGAGAAATTACTAAATATCAGCAATGGTACACAACCTGTGGTGCTATTGACAGATGCAAAATCAGTACTCGAGGCGCTCCTGTCTGGGAAATTGCCAGTACTAAGGACACTACTTTCTGAACTTAGCAGTCAGCATAAGGTCACCATACAGTGGATACCATCCCACTGTGGAGTACCCGGAAACGACAGAGCTGATCAATTGGCTAAGGAAGGAGCCAAAGAAGAACAGCCTGATGCGCCCGTTACATACCACCAAAAGAAAAGAATGATCAAATCAGTCAGAAAGCCATCAAAACCTGCTCAAGATGACTAACACGTTATGGATAGACCAGAACAAGTCATTATTCTGCGCCTCAGAACAGGGCACAATAGATTACGCAACCACATGTATACAAAATTCAAGATTGGTGAAACAGCCATGTGCATATGTGGATTGGCGTTGCAGACAGCAGAGCACATACTCCAAGACTGCCCAAAATATAACATATCTAGGCAAACCTTCTGGCCTAGAGAGACGACAGTGGAAAATAAACTCTATGGATCGCTGTGTGAACTAATAAAGACAGTTCAATTCATACAAGAGACAGCATTACAGTTATAGACATATTTCAAGCGAACGAAAGAAGAAGAAGAAGAAGAAGAAGAAGAAGAAGAAGAAGAAGAAGAAGAAGAAGAAGAAGAAGAAGAAGAAGAAGAAGAAGAAGAAGAAGAAGAAGAAGAAGAAGAAGAAGAAGAAGAAGAAGAAGAAGAACTGCCACTTGATTTTCTAACATGTACTGACAAAAAATTGGGTACTGCCTATTCCACCATGTTTATGTCAATTTTAGGAATTAATTTATTGAATCGTATCACTATTTTTTACGTTACACAATGTATGTGCATAATTATTTCTCCATTTTAATCATTTTTGTGAGAATGCTAACAATAATCGTCAGTGTATATGCGTGTATGTAAAGTGTGGGAGTTTTTTCACATTAGCTTCAGTGATTATGTGAGGCATCATGTATGGGTCTAGATGTGAGGATTGTGTTTGGGTTGGGAGATGGGTTTGTGGGTGGGGGTATGTGTGTGGAGGGATGTATATGTGGGTTTGGTGATGTTTGTGGGTGGGGATGTGTGGATGGGTGGGGAATATGTATGTGGATGAGAGATGTGGCTGGATGGGGATGTGTGTGGATCGGTGGGGGTGTATGGGTGGGTGAGGGATGTGTGTATGAGTGGGGGTATTGGTGAGTGGGGGAGTGTGGAGTGTGGGTAGGGGTATGTGGATGGGTGTGTGGGGGTGTGTGTAGGGGGTGTGGGGATGTTTGTATGGGTTGGGGATGGGTGTGGCTGATGTGTATATGAATGGGGAGGTGAGTGTGGGTTGGGTGTGTGTGGGGGGAGGGGGGTCCGAGAGTGTGTGTTTGGGTGGGGAATGTGTGGATTGGGAGAGGATTGTGGGGGGGGGGGGGGAGATGTGTGTGTGGGTGGGAGATGTGTGTGGGAGTTTGGGAGAAGTGTGTGTGAGTGGGAGATGTATGTGAATGTGTGGGATGTGTGTATACGAGGATATGTGTGTGCGGGTGGAGGATGTGTGTGTGTGGTGGGAGATGTGTGAGTGGGTGCGTGGGGATGAGTGGGTGAATGTGGGATGTGTGGGTGGGGTGTGTGGGTGGGTGCGGAGATGAGTGGGTGGATGGGGAGGTGTGTGGGTGGATGGAGGTATGTGTGTATTAATGGGGCATGTGTGGATGTGGAATATGTGGGTGGGTAAGCGATGTGTGGGAGAGGGATGTGTGTTTGGGTTGGTGTATTTGTGTGGATATTGGTCGATAGTGGTATTTTTGGGTGTTGGGTGCGGGATGTGTGGGTGTTGGTAGGTTGGGGATGTGTGGGTGAGTGTTCTGGGGCGTGTGGGGGATGTGTGTATGCGTGGATGATGTGTGTGTCGGTGGGGGAATGTGTGTGGCTGGTGGATGTGTGTGTGTGTGTTTGGGGGATGTATGTGTGGTTGGTGGGGTGTTTGGGAGGATGCGAAATGTGTGGGTGGGTGGGGAAATGTGTGTGTGTGTGTGTGGGGATGTGTGTGTGGGTGGGAATATGTGTGGGTATAGGTGGGTGATGTGTGAGTGGATGAGGGATGGGTGTGTGGTTTGGTGCGGGATGTGTGTGAGGGAGGGTATGTGTGTGTGGTTGGGGGTTGTGTCTGGTTGGGTCGTGTCTGATTGGGGGGGGGTGTGGTTGGGGGGGGGGTGTGTGGATGGGTGGTGGAACATGTATGTATGGGTGAGTGTGTGTGGGTTGGGGTATGTGTGAGTGGGTGGGGAAATGTGTGTGGGTGGGATTTTGGGTGATGAATGTGTGTGTGTGTGTGTGGGTGGGTGGGTGCAAGATGTCTGGGTTGGTGGAGGATGTGTGTGTGTGTGTTGGTGAGGGATGTGTGTGTGGGTGGGGGATGTGTGGTGGGTGGTGGATGTGTGGTGGGTAGCGGATGTGTGGTGGGTGGAGGATATGTGGGTATGGATGGGTGATGTGTGAGTGGGTGGGGGATGTGTGTGTAGGTTGATGCGGGATATGTGTGTGGGAGGGGTATGATAATATACATTGTTTATGCTTACAACATTCATTTGACAATGTTTTTTTCCTATGTGAATGTATCATGCACTGTTGATGAACGAAAGATGAGTGATTGGAAGGGCCGAATATAAGACAGGCCTACGTGCCCAATTTGTAACCCTTTTAAAATAAAGCTCAATTCAATTCAATTCAATACTTGTGTTAGTAAATACACTGTATTATTCTATGCTATTGCATTACTTGTACCTTTCCTTTCCCAAATTCGTTGTTTTCACAAACGTCCAACTTTGATCATCCGGTAAAACGGTACCGACATGTCTATAGTTCATTTTATTTAGTCGTCGTAATTTTATACCAGTCTAAAACTAACATTTTTTTCGAATGACCGATATTGCAGTCAAACAGAAACCACAAATTTCCTTTTCATTTAGTCCACACCTATTTTAATTTTCATCTTTCAATGTAGTCCAACCTCATTCGCCGTCATTTAATTAAGTCAAAATACACCTCCTGGCCTAATCCTAGAAAATGAAAAGATTTCTCCCTGACTCCCCGGTCACTAATTAGACAGAAATGTCAGACATATCTGGGAGAAAAATAGAAAATTCCTTGTAAAGAGAAGTTGTAAAAATGTTTAGTTGTGAACTTTTAAAAAATGGTTGGTGAAGAAAGGTCGTACTATTTCTATTTCACCAAAGATAATCGATCTTTAGCTACAAAGTTAAAGTAACTTGGTTTCGTATTTTCGTCAAAGTTTCACAAATTAATTTAAATTTAGAAAAAAATACTGTAGGCGGAAGAAGAACCAGAAAAGCTTTATTAAATTTATAAAAGCTAGAATGCAAGCCAGCAGGAATGGTCTGAATTGTGAACTGTGTTTGTAGGTCAATGAATTTATCAAGATCGGGAACTCAATACCGTTAACAACGGACATAAAAAGTAGTATCTCGGTAGACGGTATAATGTGAGGGCTATCAAATTTAATGTGGTGATTTATTTTTCAATTGTGAACTATATGATGTGTTTTTACTCATACTTGGTCCGTATTACATGTACACGAGCTGGGCCGTGCCGTGCTATGATACAAAGAGGAGGCCGCATCAGGTGGCACCTTAAAAAAAAAGGGGGGGGGGGGGGGGGGTTTTGAGCGACATAAGCAGCGAAATCAAAATACAATTTGAACCATTCAGTAATTAAATATCTTTAAGGGGCGGTGTGGCCAAGTAAATATCCAAGATCTACAACAGGTAGCAGCGAACCGCCAGGCATGGAGAGACAGGACTTCTGCCCTATGTGCCGCCTTAGGCTCAAGAGGAAAGACTAACTAACTAACTAAGGGGCGGTATTTCGAAAAGAAAAGAAAAAACATTTAAGGGGCGGCATTTCGAAGACTTGCATCATACTGAGTAAATCTACCGTGACATCACAGCACTTTGGACATTCCCATACATGCTATGTCCTCATTTGAAACAGCCAGGGAAGAGTCCCAGTACTAATGGTACCAGAAGTAGTCTGATTACACGTCCGTCTGGCCTTTCCTCGGAGTCCTGCCATTCTATACACAGGATCACAAAGGGACCCGACCACATCAGCCTTCTTGTGCACCAATACCCCACAAAGCGGTGCAGACTCCGCCAATCTGTCCACCTGCTCGTGTCCCACCACACCAGCATGTCCTGGGGAATATATATCTATATATTGTAGACAGCAAAGGACACAGCGCCAAGACCTGACGGTGATCAGGTACCCAGATATGAAAGATATGATCGACGGAGATTTGGAGTGGATGGAGGTAACCATATATGAAAGATATGATCGACGGAGATTTGGAGTGGATGGAGGTAACCATATATGAAAGATATGATCGACGGAGATTTGGAGTGGATGGAGGTAACCATATATGAAAGATATGATCGACGGAGATTTGGAGTGGATGGAGGTAACCATATATGAAAGATATGATCGACGGAGATTTGGAGTGGATGGAGGTACCCATATATGAAAGATATGATCGACGGAGATTTGCAGTGGATGGAGGTAACCATATATGAAAGATATGATCGACGGAGATTTGGAGGGGATGGCTACTTGATTTAATCTGAGCATTAGGACAGCATCGGTGCTACACATGAACCCCGATCTCCAAGCCAGACAAGGGCCAATCAAGACTTAATGGTCTACATCTAACAGGATCGATTTCATTCCATCCATCATGTGCCATGCCGACAAGAGTGGGCGGTCATGTTTTGCCATCTCACTCGATCACCAGAGTCGTGGATCAGCTACGTGTTTCTCTCTCGACCATGCCACGTGGCCAAGCCATCCAGGTATTTAATTCTTGGTCTTCCCTTCGGTTTCCTCCCTTCGATCTTGCCAGTTGTCACCAAGTTCTTCAATTCATTTCTTCTCATAACATACCCAAATAAATTTGACTGTCTACGTCTAATGTCTCTAATCAGTTTACGATCTTCATTTGTTTCTTGTAGGACTTGTTAATTGATTTTTCTGTCTGTCCATGGTATTCTTTGCGTTATCCTCAGAAACCACATTTCCACAACCAGCAGATGTTTTTCAGCTTGTCTGCTCATTGTCCACGCTTCACATCCATTTAAAAGTACAGGTTCTATGTAGCACTTCAACACTCTTTTTCTTGTTTCAATTGATATCTTTTTATTGGTCAGTATGTTTTTCTTCTTGCAAAAGGCTACCTTCGCCATGGCAATTCTTGTTTTAATCTCTTCAAGGCATCTCCCATCCGAGATAGCTGTATCGATTCACTTATTTAATAATATGCCCATTCATTGCACCAGGTTTTGTCCAATATGGCTAGGTCTATTTCCCGCGGGGCGGCCTGCCGAAAGCGACGACCCCCAGGAGTCTCCAAGAAAACTGCACTTGTGTACCGAATGACGCAGTCTGAAATCGAAACCACAACCTTCAGAGAACTTGGCGGGCGGCTGAGCTACTTCGTCACGGAGTCTGAATATCTATCTTAGTTTATTACACAAACGTCACCATTGATATCCTAATGACTTCATTAAACAAATGTCACCTATGATATCCTAATGACTTCATTAAACAAATGTCACCAATGATATTCTAATGACTTCATTAAACAAATGTCACCTATGATATCCTAATGACTGTATTACACAAATGTCACCCATGATAACCTAATGACTTTATTAAACATTTATCAGCATTGATATCCTAATGACTTTATTAAACAAATGTCACCTATGATATCCTGATGACTTTATTAAACGAATGTCACCCATAATATCCTAATGACTTCATTAAACAAATGTCATCGATGTTATTGTAATTTCTTTATTAAACAAATGTCAGATATGATATCCTAATGACTTTATTAAACAAGTGTCACGAATAATATTCTAATGACATTATAAAACAAGACAGCAATGATATTCCTATGACCTCTTTAACAAATGTCAGCAATGATGTCCTAATGACATTATTAAATAAATGTCTCAAATAATATATAATGACATTATTAAACAAGTGTCATGAATGATATCCTGATGAAAACAAATGTCACCCATAATATCCTAATTACTTTATTAAACAAATGTCACCAATGATATCCTAATGACTTTATTAAACAAATGTCACTAATGATATCCTTAAAACATCAGCATCTTTCTGTGTGTGGGTTGTAAAGTATCGTATTCATCGTACACGGTTACAAAGGAAGTATCCTGTTCAACTCTCAGGGGTTATAAGCGCCCCGGATTGCTACAGTAGAAGACATAATGATAATCTAAAAACAGTGCAAAAACTCCATAGCTCAGGTGATAATCCAAACGTTTGTATGAATATGAGTTCAAGAATCAACATAACTGGACTAGACTCATTCCTGTAGATGTTCCATCCCCTTCTGCAGTAGCCAGCAAATGTGTGCGCGCGGTATCAATGTTTAGTCTCGTTCCAACTTGAAGGACAAAACAAATGGGGGGAAATCCCAACCTCGAATGAGATTTAAACACATGAAGACCGGGTTAACAAGCATGTATGCTAGCCATTACACTACCGTTACCCCCATGTGTACATTTTATTACCCCCAAAAACAAACGAGTCCGATGGTAAGGGGAACACTACCCTCACAACCTACGCTCTGGTTTCTGTAATCGAATTGTCGACCTCGGAACTTCCTGTCTGACACGAGCGCGCGTGTGAAATATGGCAGGAACCCGATTGTTCGCAATACCGTAAACAATTATTTCCAATACCCAAAACAGGAATGCCCCAACTACTCCACTTCCATTCTCCTCGAGAAAATCGATCTCTCACCATTTTTATTATCGTTGTAATTTTTTCTCGGTAAGACCTGATACGGGCAGAACAAGCACCCCGTGGCGCGAAAATAAATACTTGGCTGCACGCGGGACGTATGACATCAAACTGAATATAGACGTCAGCGGTTCTTAGCTTGGTGGGAATGTCACTAGCAGGCGTAACCGGGACTCGAGTAAATCTCGTACAATCTGGGATGTGGGGTCGGTAGGGTAAAAAGGTAAACTACAGTTAGTTTGCATGTCATTTTACAGGACCTCGCAATCAGCCCCTGTGCGTTTTTTGTTTGTTTTTATTTTCTTGGCAATTTTACGTTCAGTCGTGTGCTTTCTGAACGATCGACGCTAAAATCATTGTGAAAATCAACACATGGCGATCTACTTCTAAATCGAATGTGGCTGAGGTGGTTGTTCTTGATGCTACGAAATGCGGCATTTGCTGGTTCTGTTATGATAATAAAGACATAGATTCTCTTAATCGGGTTGATAGTGTTATTGTGTACGTTGTGCTGCAGGGTCAAAATGTCACGATGCGAATTCTCGACTAGTATGAATAGTGCACAGAGATTATTGTGACAATCACAGCCATCACTGAGCATAGCGAAGTATTGCAATTAACAACTTCCAATACGAGATTGGAGACTAAGGTGGCCAATGAGGCACTAAAATGCCCTGACGAAAAAAAATATTCACAGAGAAGGGCAATAATTGTCTTCAACCTCAGTCTACGTTACGGAAAGATCTGACAGGGTGGTAGTGGCTTTGGAATCTTGTGTAGATCTGTTGTCCCTGGCATGTGTCGCTGGCACTTGTGGTGGTATGATATCTTTGGGATCTTGTGTGGATCTGTTGTCCCGGGCTTGTGTCGCTGGCACGTGTGGTGGTATGATATCTTTAGGATCTTGTGTGGATCTGTTGTCCCGGGCTTGTGTCGCTGGCACTTGTGGTGGTATGATATCTTTGGGATCTTGTGTGGATCTGTTGTCCCGGGCTTGTGTCGCTGGCACTTGTGGTGGTATGATATCTTTGGGATCTTGTGTGCATCTGTTGTCCCGGGCGTGTGTCGCTGGCACTTGTGGTGGTATGATATCTTTGGGATCTTGTGTGGATCTGTTGTCCCGGGCTTGTGTCGCTGGCACTTGTGGTGGTATGATATCTTTGGGGTCTTGTGTGCATCTGTTGTCCCTGGCATGTTTCGCTGGCACTTGTGGTGGTATGATATCTCTGGGATCGTGTGTGAATCTGTTGTCCCGGGCACGCAGTGTTACACAGAAACGACACGGTTAACAGATTCAATGCGAAACAAAATGTAGATTTGGACCTCACAAAAATGGATAGCAGAAAATCGGAAGTAGCTGTGTTACAGTTATGACTGAAAAGTTGAAACAATGTTTTCCCGTAGAGAATTTGAATAACGAAGACAAACAATAGATTGTACGATTTATTGCCTGGTATATTTCCCTGCATCTCGTTAGGTACATACTTCAGAAATTACACAACAGAAAGTAAAATAACTAGATAAATCCTTCAAGTTGAAATATACACATGTTCGTACTGTAATGTCAATTGTCTGGCCTATGTAGATTATTCATGAAGGCCTCTGCAACTTTAACAAGCGACTATTTTGTATATTATGTGAGTGAGTGGCACCTTACAGTCTTGATAGACCAACGTATGTGAGATGGAATTTGGCCAAAATTCCATCACAAAGCCTGGGCAGAGCTTCAGAGAACATTTGGTGCCCAAACGACATGTTCCCTCTCTTGGCCTTGCCTTGTTTGATCCAGAGGAATTGGTAACCAATACGTTTGGAACAAGGTAGGCTGCAGACGCTTGCTGGTAAGTATGTATTAGCTCTAGAATTGCCACAGTTATCCATGTAGGATCGTGTCATCTAAGGAACCTCGACTGATTTAATGAGCCATTCGCGGTTTCACCGTGAGACAGTGTGAACTTAGACATGCATGGCTTAATCTTTGAGACAAGCATATGACTACTGGCAGGATCAAACAGATAGATTGCGAGGGAAACTTCGGACAATCCGAAATCAAACATGCATTTGGTAACTTGTCTTTTCTGCTACAACTTGAGGCGCGATTCTGCATTTTTTTTTTTTTTTTTTTGTATCGCCAAATTTACGAACCATCTCCCGGGAAGAAATCAAATACTTTAATAAAATCAAAAACAACTCGACAACAGATCTTGATGTCTATATGAAAGTTTATTGGATTTCGTGTTTCTGATTGATTTTCACTTGATCAAAGTGTCGCGGCACATTTGAAGTCTTACATCATGGCAGGAAGCCCCACTCACAGACGAACCATGGCGGCCTCATAGAATTGCCTTGCACACCCTCGTTACAACAACTGGGTCACACTGGGATGGCGAAGTTGTGTCCTGTGACAATCGGCCTGGCTAGGCTCCCATCACCTGCATGTAGTATTTTGTCAATTCAATTGGGTATGTGATCAACCACCCTTATGTCGAAACGTTTAAGTCGTGTGCCCCACAAATGCGTACAGTGCCTCCTCCCATGTCACCCTTCCCTCGGATAGGAAAACACCGTGCCCACGGTGCTTCCTACCCTCACACACATCCTAGCACCTTCGGCCGTGAGAAACCAGCTTCTTCCCCGGCTGTTTCTCTCTATTGTCGCCTCCACGTCGACATTCGCTAGGTACCGGATACGTCGTTGCCGCAACAATGCCTGTCTCATACCCGTTCATGGCTCACAGAGCCGCACTCCTGCCCTCTCTAGGAAGCCATATCTTCCTCTGGGCTGCTTGTTTCTGGGTTTTGGCTGCCCAGCCCACACACCGTCTCTACTGCGGAAGCCGGTCCTCGCAAGACTCAACTATCTAGGAAACACAGCGAATCATTTGAAAGACGTGGCACTTGTCTAGAATAAATATCTGAGAAAATGAGAAAAACAAAACAAAACAAAAAACATCACGATAAAAATACAAATCCGCTTACTGACAAATCTTTCGCACGTTCTTCTGTATGTTATTGCGGGACAGAGAGTGATAAAGTCAGCTGTGAGCTGGAGATAATGGACTTGTGGTTTGTTAGATACATGTTGGGAATATCATGGACAGGGTGTAGGTCAGCGTGGCAGAGTGGATAACAGCGCTTGCTTTTAAACTTTCGGTTTGCTGATGGAAATGTAGCGGGTTCAACCCGTACACTAAATTGGACTAAAATGTTGACTTGTCGTCCTTAACTTGGGGACGTAAATAATAAGTACCTCTGAAGTTGTAGTAGGTTCGCCTTTTGGTGAGGGACACTAGTAATAGGGGAAGCTAATCCACACGCAAAAATCAGTCCCGTTCACTATAAGTAGTACCACGTGTGTGGGCTACACTTGAGTCCCCCCCCCCCCCCCCCCACCCAAAAAAGTGGACACAGAAGAAAATAAACAATAAAGTTAAAAGAAAGGTTCCTTCCGCCTGCCAAAAAACATCGTCAAAACACAAACTCCGTAGCCCCATGATAATTTTGAAGTGTCTTAACAAAACCTGCTCTCCTGGTTTGAACGACGCAGTTCGAAGACGTACTCATCGTTAAGAAAACCTAACTGTCCTAACTGGCGTGAGGAGAAACTCACTTGAAAATGTGACAATTGGCACGTTTGACAAAGAAATAGATAGGTTCACAGATGCCTTGAGCATATGGCTTAATCGGGAAAAGAACACAAATCTGATCCTAAACTCTTGTTATCATGTTATATGACGTACGCGATCGACCTGGATTACCGACATGACACATGATGCTTATTTATTACATGTTAAGATCACAATAATCCACAAGCTAATGTTGATGTTATTGTTTTTTTTATATGTTTGCGCTCGCTTGCTTTGAACTCAAGCGCAGCCGATAGTCCTATACGTTTGATTTCCGTGACCGGAGATGTTCCGTCAAATCATAACTTATATCTTAACATAGCAAAAACAAAGATAATGCATACAGATAAAACTGCTATGGAGAAAGAAATATATGATAGTGAGGAAAAATTGGGGGTGGTGGGAAATTTTGAATATCTTGGGTCATTGATTACCAACAATGGCGACGCAATGAAAGAAGTTAAAAGACGAATAGCTATTACTCTTCAAAGAATAAAACAACAGAATAAATTGTGGAATGGGACAGACAGAACTACAAAGATTAGATTTTTAAGAGCATGCATCTTTCCCATTGCAACATTCTGTGAGAGCTGGACACTTACTAAACAAGCTGAACAGCGCATAATGCCTTTGAATATAAATGTTATAGACGAGTTCTAAGAATATCAAATGCATCCATACTTATAGAGCTGAATATTGAAGAAGGTTGACTATTAAAGAAGATAAAAGAAATAAAATTGAAATATTTTGGTCACTTGAAACATCATGAAAGTTTGGAGAGAACAATAATGGAGGGGTATATGATGAAGAGGAAGGCCAAAGAGAAGATAGGTGCAGGATGTGACGGATGATCTCCAGATGGGTGTATCGGACGCGGGACAATCTTGCTTATGATCGAGAGGTTTTCCTGAAGGTTGTTATGGGAGCGAGGTTTTGCAAAGGACATGCTACTGAATGAATGAATGAATGAATGATGTTCCGTTCCATTACAGGTGTTTGTGCAGTGTCTTGTCTTTTATTGATCGATCACACTTTATTTATTGAGGACTTCTTGCATTTAGAATATTGCCTTTCCTATCCCTTTTTGCATTAAATTTTATCTTTGTTATGTTAACCTGCGTATTTCCTGAGTAAAATGTCTCTGCGGCCTGTATGCTTGTTCGAAATAATGTTTTGTGCTGATGGCGATTATATATATATATATATATATATATATATATATATATATATATATATATATATTATATATATATATATGTGTGTGTGTGTGTGTGTGTGTGTGGGTACATGCATGTGTGTGTGTGTGTGGTGGGGGGGGGGGGAGGTTCAACTCCTTCAACGCCAGCTGAACTAATATGTTGACTTCTCATCCTTGACTTAGGGACATAAAATACAAGTGCCTCAGAAGTCGAAGTGGGTTCGCTGATTGCGAGGGCTACTGGTATTATTACTGGTAATTGAGAAAGCTAATCCACCCGCAAAGATCAGTCCCGCGCACTCGACTATAGTGACAACTACTAGGAGTAGAAGCCCCTTCTTTGGGCTACGCTCGAATTCAAAGCGAGTAAATAAATAAAAAAAGTAGAGGAATGGGTGTAGTAGGAGCAGAGAAGAAGCAAAGAAAGAGGAGGAAGAAGAAGGCAACGACCCAGCATACAAATAATCTCTACGGGTACACGACTAGGGGAGATAATGCTTGTTCACAACTTCCGCACAATGCTGTGATCTGCACAACTTCGTCAAGTTATTTTATCTTTGTCCGTTGGGAACCGTTTTACAGATAGTGGTGCCGCGAGAGTTACATTTCACCACAGTACAGTTGTTATTAAATTAGAAGAGACTCCATTTTCTACCACCATGGTAAATATAAGCCGTTCAATTTAACGATTGATCGATAGTTATGATTTTTATTTGTATTAAATAGGCTGGAATTAGATAACATCGCATCAGTATCAAACAGTATCAGACATACTACACTCATGCAAGACAAAAAAAAAATGGAGGTATCGCCCTCAAAGACATAACAACAAAAATGCAAGCACTTAGGATCAAACACGTAGGTGAAATCCTACAACACCCAGAAAAACACCCTTTAGCACACTATTACATTATTAGGCTATCTTACTTAAAACCTATTAGGAATACATCCTCACATTACTTTGGCACTCTCCCAACGTTCTACAAAACTTGTATTTCAGCCATTAAAGGACACGAAAAATTACTACACAAGAAAACACATACAATCTACAGGCATTTAGTTAAATTACAAGCAACTGCGGCACATCTCAGAATTAAAAGAGGACATAGATATTTCATAAAAGATTATACCGAAATTTTCTCTAATATTCACAACAAGCAGATTACCCCAAAAGCAAAGGAAATTACATATAGGCTTGTTTACAGTATGACCCCAACAACAGAGAGAACAGCAAAAATAACTAAACAAATACTACAGTGTCAGCTTTGTAGACGGAACGTCCAAGAATCAGAAGAGCACATCTATTACGAATGCAACACAATCATGCCAACAAGAAATCTCCTACAAAACATCCTAAACACTCATACCAAACAAAGAACAGATGTTTACAAAGCAATAATGATAAATTCCATTCCTTACTCCACACAAGACATCCACACAAAGCTACTTGTGCTATTGGCAGAGTATAAAAATCTTATATGGACATTAAGAAACAAAGCACTATACAATTACAGAACAATCAACAATGAAATTGTCAAACAAATTTATCAACAAAAAGTCGCAAACATTCTAATCTTAGCCCCACAAGCGCAAATCTCGTAAAAGATTTGGCTGAAGACAGCACATATTACAGAAGAAGCAAATAACTTGTTTTAAACAAAGGATACTACAACTATAAGTGTGTTTATTGATGGTATTAATAATCTTACAAGTATATTGTTATTATTAAAAATACTATTATTATTATTACTGCTACTATTATTATTAATTTTCCCATTATTATATTTGAATGTGCAACATGAAATATATTGTGGATGGGTGTCTATGAGTGTGTGTGCGCGCGTAGCAGCCTTTAAACCAAGTCAGTATCTCAAGTATTAAAATGATGTTATATGGTAATGATATGTTTCAAAAGAAAAATATGCACCACCATGTATAAACAAATTTAATGAGCCCTTTAAGTACCCAGTACACTAAGGTGGCTTTTAGTGGCCAGGTTTTAATTCCTACCCATTGTATATGAAACCCAGACACTATCACAACTTTGGACCAATTATCTCCCTGGAGACAGGCCATGGACTCTAATTACTAGTAGTAAATCCCTGATTCATGTTCCCCAAACAAAAGGTATCATGGACTGGAGCGTCACCCTGTAATTTGTCATCAGGCAACAACACCAACGACCTTCGCCTCAGTAGCTAAGTGACCCAGAAATTACAAAGAAGCCACATTTTAATGGAAATGATAGTTTAAAGTTTATTGTCCAAGCGCGGGGCATTTAAATGTACTGAGGTCTCCAGAAAACACGAGATTGTGTGTGTGTGTGTGTGTGTGTGTGTTGTGTGTGTGTGTGTGTGTGAGAGAGAGAGAGAGAGAGAGAGAGAGAGAGAGAGAGAGAGAGAGGAGAGGGAGAGATAGGACAGGTGTTTCATGCATTCCGCTTGCGAAAGTGGAAGTGAAGCATATGCAAGGAATGTGTATCTACATGCACTATGCCACAAATGTCATATTATCATAACTGTATATATGTATGTATATGTTTTTATTCACAATGTCACACTTAACACTAACAAACAGGCAACGCTCTGTAATATACACAAACAAAAGAAACACACACTACAACTTGTAAATACACACTGCTTTGTATGAAATAAAAGTTGAAAAAAAAATGGTGGGGAGGAGAAGGAGGTCTCTGCCCTGGGGGTAGTGTAAAGAAGACCCTGCTCTGGAGGTGGGGGGGGGGGAGCCCTATGAGTAGGAGGACACTGGGGGAAGGAGGGAGGGAGGTCCTGCCCTGGGTGGTAGAGGGAAGGAGGGCCCTGCCGTGGGGAACTTACGGGAATGCCCCGAATACTGTGATGACGATTCCTAAATCAATCAATCAATCAATCAATGGCACACAAGGGATGTTAATTTACGCCATTAAAATGGCGCATGACAATGAATCAGTTAAGAAGGGACGGGGTGGTCGAGTGGAGCATTGGCTAGATAACTGTTTCCGTTCCTTGATAGGAGACGAGGTGGCTGAATGCAGTAGTGGCTAGATATTGGCGGAGCGGCTATTGGGTTAGAGGTGGGTAGTAACAGATGGTCTATCGTCTCTCTTCCATCTATTCCACAAGTATCCGCGAGAACTAGGACTAGTACGGGTCGAGTGTGGTAACCCATTTCAATGTAACCAGTATCCTTGCTTTGATCGGGATCCGAACCAAGGTCTATCAGAACCGGTCGATTATGGGAACCCAGTTCATTTTAACCACTATCCTGTTCTCGATCAGGATTTAAACCTAGGACCAACAGAACGTCAATCTGTAAATGCATATTGACAATTAATTATCAGATAATGCCGAGAAAATGCTATCTTGTCCGAGATAACGAATCCCTGTTATGAGAGCGAGATATCCCCGTATCGTATTTCGCACATTGATCTCACGTGACAGATTGGACATGTGTCTTCGCGTGATTGCTAATGTTCCTGCAGAGAGGCACCGACGTTATTTGGAGGTGACAGGTTCGAATCCCTGTTGGTATCTATATAATACATCCAGTTTTTCTATCGGTATTCGGCCCCGGGGAACCTAACTATGATGGCCGAAGTACATTCTCTCATTTTCTTTTCTATCGCCGTGTGGGTAATTTTAGAGTGTGTAAGCCCAAGAAGGCTTCCATTCTCTCTCTCTCTCTCTCTCTCTCTCTCTCTCTCTCTCTCTCTCTCTCTCTCTCTCTCTCTCTCTCTCTCTCTCTCTCTCTCTCTCTCTCTCTCTCTCTCCCATTCACATGTCTATGTCTGTGTAGTCCAAGCGTCATAGAGTAACACTATGGGGAAAGGGTGAGGGGCTGGTTGGTTTGCTTATCAACAGAAAACTCGTAATGTCAGAAATGAAAAGATTGAACTTTGACCTTAACACGTGACCACATGGTCTGCGAATAATTTCTCAAAGTTAGTGTACAGCTTTCACATGTATCTTGTAGGGCTTGTTATTTTTTTTTTAAATCTCTTCATGATATTCATTGTATTTTCCTCACAAATTACACATCCACAACCATTAGCTGTTCTTCAACTTGTCTGCTAATTGTCTACTTTTCACATCCCTACACACATACTTCAACATTATTTTTCTCGTTGTAATTTACATGTCTTCCTATTTCTCTCTCTCTCTCTCTCTCTCTCTCTCTCTCTCTCTCTCTCTCTCTCTCTCTCTCTCTCTCTCTCTCTCTCTCTCTCTCTCTCTCTCTCTCTCTCTCCTCTCACATGCCGATAAGCCTAGGTGATCATGTTTCGCCATCTCAAGCGACCTCCAGAATCGTTGATCAGCACAGTCTTCTTGTCCCATTCATACCGTGTACCTAAACCAGCCAGATATTAACTTCTCTGCATTCCCATCTTTCCTTTCCCGTCAATCTTGCTAGTTTTCATCAAGATCTCCAATTTATTTCTTCCTATAACGTATCCAAACAACCGTGACTTTCTTCGTCTTCTTTCTCTATTCAGTTTACGGCTTTCATTTGTTTCGTGTGGGGCTTGGGCATTAACTGTCTACCCATTTCCCCCGGAATCCACATGACTACTGCCATTAGAGGTTTCTACGCTTGTCTGATTATTGTCCATGTTTCATATACCTATTCTACAACATTATAAGCTCTGTGTAGCACTTTATCAATCGCTTTCTAATTGTAATTGTGATCTTCGTATTAGTCAGTATATTTCCCATATTGCAACAGGTTATTTTGTCATGGCGCCTCTCGCTGTAAACTCTTTAAGGTATCTTCAACAAGAGTGTTCCAAAATAGTTGTAACGACACATTTGATTAAGAATATTACTTGCGTATTACAGTGTGGCACTTCTTTCTTCTTGGAGGCAAATATTTCTTACAATTTAATTCTAACCGTAGCTGTTCACTGTAAACGCCAAAAAAAAAAAAAAAAAAAAAATCCGCTAAAATTCGGCAAAATGAAACGTAGTGGCTAAATAAACACTCCTCCTGCTACCCTCCCTCTCCCTCCCCCCCCCCAGTGGTAGGGCCACCCTCCCTCTCACCCCCGTGGAGGGCCACCCACCCTCTCCCCCCAGAGGGTAGGGCCTACCTGTTCATTTTTTTTTAATTTTTTTAAACCTTTATTGAGTGTTAAGAAACATTTGCATTTGTATTGTTCGTGTTGTTACAGAGCGTTGCATGTGGAAGTGTAGGTGACATATGCGCCAAATGTTACAACATTTATTTGAAAATTTTTACATTTGAAATGGGGGGTAACGAAAAACGAGTACAAACAACAACAAGACGATAGTATACCATTATTTTTCCTCTGTCACCCTCTCACCTGTCAGCTCCGACCCCACCAATACCATCATCACCACTTGGTAATGAGGAATAATGGCAGTACAACTTGTTAGAACCAACCGGTGAAGGCAGCAGCAGCATCAAAACCAACAGTGTCGAAAAGGTGGGGGAAAGTGGGGGGGGGGGGTGTTGTCAAGGGGTATAATAGTTTACAATGCAGGAAAGGTGGTTGTTGCATTTGTATTTTTCATGTTGTTACATGCGTACTGTGTGTTCAGTATTTGTGTGCGTGTATTTACGGATCTCCAGATGGGTGTATCAGACGCGGGACATCTTGCTTGTGATCGAGAAGTTTTCCGGAAGGTTGTTATGGGAGCGAGGTTCTGCAAAGGACATGCTACTGAATGAATGAATGAATGAATGAATTTACGGATCGTTGCGTCTGGGCATGTAGGTGACATATGTGTAATATTACAACAATTAAATCATTTGCATATTTACATGTCAAGGGGGTAACCCAGAATTTATTTATTACCGTGCTTGTTTCCCCTGCCACCACCATCTCCAGCCGGCTCCAAAGCCACCAATACCATCGCCACCTTTTCAGGTAATGATGGCAGTGGCAGCCAATTGATAGAACCAACCAGCGAGGGCGGTAGCAGCGTCAAAACAACCAACAGTAAACAAGCGGGGAGGAGGGGAACTGAGGAAGCATAATAGTAATAGTAAACATCCATAAAAATTAACAACAATAAAATTGATAGCAATAACCCTTAATAATTGAAAGACGAAAAAATAATAAACGTGTATGTGACATATGCGCAAATTTTCCAACATTTTATACATTTGAACATTCCTTCATTGACATTGTTGTAAGGAAATGGGCACTGTTCCGATTGACGGTCCCAAATAGTTCCGCAGTGAATGATAACTCTTAGGTGTAAACAGTCTCCCTTACAGGGCCTCATTGGGTACCGGTAAATACGAAACACAGCAGAATGTTCTTTTACGTTCAGTAGTTAGCTATTGCTTTCTGAGCGATAATCGACTTTTAAACTCAACTGACCGGTGTATTGAATGAACTCGCCATCATCATCATCATCATCATCATCATCATCATCATCATCATCATCATCATCATCATCATCATCATCATCAAATGCCATGCCAGCTGGCGTAGGCGTTCATGACTCTCCACAGATCTCGGTAATTGATTTTTTGGATCAACTCTGCTGATGATATTCCTCCAAGCCACCGCCTCAATCTATCCAGCATCGCCATCAGTAGCTGGATGACGGTCTGGTGTCGCCTGTTGCTCATGACTGTCCCTACCGGACGAGGATGTCCTAAGATAGTCGTAACTTGCCATCAGCGTGCCGAAAGTTTAAGAGCTCGAAGTTAGAACGCCCTCGTCCTTTCGGTCACGTCGACTGATTTTGAAATAATTTTAAATTGCACGTCCGTTACATGACGTCTCCACAACCTCAGCACTTTTTGGCTGTTGCAATTTGCTAAACAATTTGCGTTCATTAGTTTGACATTGCTTACTAAACAGCCTACGCTTATATGAGTGTATGGAAACCAGTGCAATGTGGTCTGCTACAAAATCGGCTGCAGCTGTGCATTAAACGTGGTATGTAGGATTGCGAATTCGCCACAGCCTTGCTAGCAAGAGTAACAAAAACACTAAAACTATTGGCCCACAAAGGTTTGTCGACTTAGTGATGGCGATTCTCAAATACGACAATTACGTATGCGGATTCTGTAATTTAAAGTCACGTTGTCGCTTTTTGAGTGTAGCTAAAGCTAAGGTCTTTTTCTTCTTCTTCTTCTTCTTCTTCTTCTTCTTCTTCTTCTTCTTCTTCTTCTTCTTCTTCTTCTTCTTCTTCTTCTTCTTCTTCTTCTTCTTCTTCTTCTTCTTCTTCTTCTTCTTCTTCTTCTTCTTCTTCTTCTTCTTCTTCTTCTTCTTCTTCTTCTTCTTCTTCTTCTTCTTCTTCTTCTTCTTCTTCTTCTTCTTCTTCTTCTTCTTCTTCTTCTTCTTCTTCTTCTTCTTCTTCTTTCAACGTTTGCACAGCATCCATTGAAGTGGGTAGATGTTCGCTCTCAACCCTTGTTCCATTTTGGTCAACATTTTTCAACTTCGACGGTTGAGGTTTCTTTTCTGGATTCCTCCACCTATTGGCAGGTTTCTGTGAAGATTGTGCTGTAGATGACAACACAGGGGAGTCTCCGTGGCGAAGTGATCAAACCATCTGCCTCGGGCTCCGAAAGTTGTGGGTTCGATTCCGTCAACCGCAACCTTCGGTTCATGAGTGCATTTTTTCGGAGACTCCTGAGGGTCGTCGCTGGAGCTACGGAGTTCGTACTTTGTGCGACGCTTTCCGCGCTGCGGAAAGAGACTCAGCCATGTGGTATAAAAATCCGGTGCAATGAAGTCGACTTTTAAACGACTTTTAAGCGACGACAGGGGCAATCCCATCACAGATAATAAAGTGTATATCATTCATCCATTCATTCATCAGATAATAAAATGTCTATCCAACAACATTCAGATAGTAACGTGTCTATCATTCATTCATTCATTCATTATTCAGATAATAAAGTGTCTATCATTCTTTCATCGGATTATAAAGTGTCTTTGATTCATTCATAAAATAATAAATTGTTTATCATTCGTTCATCAGATGATAAAACATCTATCACTCATTCATCGGATAATAAAGTGTATATCATTTATTCATCAGATAATAACGTGTCTATCATCCATTCATTCATACATTCATCAGATAATAAGTGTCTCTCAAGACACCGCATGACGAGAACACAGAAGAAGTACCATCTGCAAATCTAACCATTAGAGAACTCCTGTTTGCGGATGACCAAGCACTAATAGCAAACTCAGAAGCTGAATTACAAGACCACGTGAATAGTCTAAACGAAATGTGTAGGGAACATAACATGAAAATTAGCACAAGTAAAACAGAGGTAATGACTATAACTAAAGAAGAACAAACAACAACAATTCACCTAAACGAACATCCCTTGAAACAAGTGAAGAGTTTCAAGTACCTGGGAAGTATAATATCATCAAATGGCAGATCAGAAGACGAGATCGAAAATAGGTGCAATAAGGCAAATCAATTCATTGGACAAATGACACCAATACTAAAGAACAAACATGTATCAATAACTACTAAGAAAGCACTTTACAACACAATCTTCCTGCCAACTCTATGCTACCAATGCCACACCTGGACAGTGACAGAAAAAGAGAAAAGAAAAATCACAACATAAATGAGGTTCCTGAGAAGAATACTCAACGTATCAAGAAGAGATAAGATCAGAAATGAAGAAATCAGGACAAAAGATGGGGTTAAAGCAGCACTAGATTTATAAGAAAGCAGCAAATCAAATGGTTTGGCCATGCAAGTAGGTTACCAGTCAACAGCATCCCACAACAAGCAATGATGTACAGACCAGATGGAATCAGAGGAAGAGGCCGACCACGTAAACGTTGGGCGGAGGGAATAGCAGAGTCCATGGGAATATCGATATATGAAGCCCATAATCGGGCACTCTCACGAAGTTTATACTTCACCTCGACACCGCAAGGTACAAGAGGAACATATGAGATGGGATGAGATTCATTCATCAAATAATAAAGTGTCTATCATTCGTTCATCGGATAGTAAAGTGTCTATCGTTCATTCATCGCATAATAAAGTGTCTACCATTCATTTATCATGTAATAAAGTGTCTGTCATTCATTCAGCATATAATAAAGTGTCTGTCATTCATTCATCATATAATAAAGTGTATGTCATTCATTCATCGATAATAAAGTGTCTTTAATTCATTCATCGAATAAAAACGTGTTTATCACTCATTCATTCATCAGATAATAAAGTGTCTACCATTCATTATTCAGATAATAGCGAGTCTATCGTTAACTAACGCATTCATCAGATAATAAAGTGTCTATCATTCTTTCATCAGATAATAATGTATTTATCATTCATTATTCAGATAATAAAGTTTTTATCATTCAACCATCAGATAGTAAAGTGTCTATAATTCCTTATTCAAATAATAACGTGTCTATCATTCATTATTCAAATAATAAAATGTGTATCATTTATTCATCAGATTATAAAGTAGTCTATCATTAATTCATTCCTCAGATATTAAACTGTCTATCGTTCATTCATTCATTCATTCATTCATTCATTCATTCATTCATTCATTCATTCATTGGATAATAATGTGTCTATCATTAGTTCATTAATCGGATAATAAAGTGTCTATCATTCATTCATTCATCAAATAATAACGTGTCTATCATTCATTCATTTATCAGATAATAGTGTGTTTATCATTCATTCATCTATCAGATAATAACGTGTCTAGCGTTAATTCATCAGATAATAAAGTGTCTATAATTCATTATTGCAGATAATAATATGTCTATCATTCATTTGTCAAATAATAAAATGTCTATCACTCATTATTCAGATAATAACGTGTCTGTCATTCATTCACTCCTCAGATAATAAAGTGTCTATCATTCATTCATCGGATAATAAAGTATCCATCATAAATTCATTCATCAGATTCAGTGATAAAGTGTCTATCATTCATTCATTCATTCATTCATTCATACATTCGTCGGACAATAAAGTGTCTATCATTCATTACTCAGATAATAACATGTCTATCGCTGGTCTCCCTGGCCCAGGAGGTTAACGTCTTTCTCCGTAATCCCGTATATTCTCGTGAGTAACGTAACCTGCGCGAGAATCGGTTGCGGTTCTCGCCGCGTTGGTAACTTGCGGGATACGTGAGCTGGCCGCTAAGAAAACAATGGCAAACTACTGAGCGTAATCTTGCCTAGTACATCGACAGCGGTTGAAAAATGCTGATGTTGACCGTAACGTCCTGTAATTTGCAAAAAAATACATAAATAAATAAAAATTCTATCGTCCATTCATTTTCCCGCGCCAGGCGTTCGTTGTCTCGGATGGCTGAGTGAGCTGCACCCCCCCCCCCCCCAAATCGGGATCTTCCCAGCCGACTCAAGTTAGCGAGGCAGGCGTTTCCAGAATGCAACCGCAGCGTAAAGCCAGAGTCGTGGTATGGGGAGGGGGGGGGGGGGCCAAAGAGCAAATTTGTACGACCGTTCAACGATAAGCGCCACCCCCTCCCTCTCTCGCTCTCTCTCTCTCTCTCTCTCTCTCTCTCTCTCTCTCTCTCTCTCTCTCTCTCTCTCTCTCTCTCTCGTCATGATACATCTTGTTGATGAGAAATAATCTACGTGGATTGGTAGAAAGAATGTATGTGCAGAGAGAAGTGCAAACAAAATATATGTGAAGCTGAAAAGAAAACAAAACATTTTTTAAAGTCTGATTTTCAATTCCTTTATTATCACTATCAAATAACACGTTACTTTTAATTATATGAACAGCAAAAGCAAACAAAGAAAAATATAGAAAAATGTGTGTAATAACTAATGTATACTGTCCACTTATCATCAAATGTCCAAAGAATGTCGATTGTCCACTTATCATCAAATGTTCAAAGAATGTAGTTTATCCATTTATGATCAAATGTCCAAAGACTGTAGAATGTGTACTTATCATCGCATGACCAGAGAATGTAGATTGTTTACTTATCATCACATAACCAAACAATGTCGATTGTCCACTTATCATCAAATGTCCAAAGGACGTCGATTGTCCACTTATCATCAAATGTCCAAAGGATGTCGATTGTCCACTTATCATCAAATGTCCAAAGAATTAGACTGTGCACTTACCGTCACATGACCAAAGAATGAAGATGTTCTTATTATCATCACATAAGCAAAGAATGTAAATTATCTACTTATCATTTTTTTTAAAAATAATTTGCACATCCTATTTTACAGGACATCGCAGTCAACATCAGCATTTCTGTCGCTGTGATCTCCTGGCAAGTCCACGTTCAGTAGTTTGCCTCTCCCCCCAGGGGGTAGGGCCACCCACCCTCTCCCCCCAGGGGGTAGGGCCACCCACCCTCTCCCCCCCCCCCCAGGGGGTAGGGCCACCCACCCTCTCCCCCCAGGGGGTAGGGCCACCCACCCTCTCCCCCCAGGGGTAGGGCCACCCACCCTCTCCCCCCAGGGGGTAGGGCCACCCACCCTCTCCCCCCCAGGGGGTAGGGCCACCCACCATCTCCCCCTCAGGGGGTAGGGCCACCCACCCTCTCCCCCCCCAGGGGGTAGGGCCACCCACCCACCCTCTCCCCCCAGGGGGTAGGGCCACCCACCCACCCTCTCCCCCCCAGGGGTATGGCCACCCACCCACCCACCCTCTCCCCCCAGGGGTAGGGCCAACCCACCCACCCTCTCCCCCCAGGGGGTAGGGCCACCCACCCACCCTCTCCCCCCCCCAGGGGGTAGGGCCACCCACCCTCTCCCCCCCAGGGGGTAGGTGCCACCCACCCTCCCCCCCAGGGGGTAGGGCCACCCTCTCCCCCCCAGGGGGTAGGGCCACCACCCACCCACCCACCCTCTCCCCCCCCCAGGGGGTAGGGCCACCCACCCTCTCCCCCCCAGGGGGTAGGGCCACCCACCCTCTCCCCCCAGGGGTAGGGCCACCCTCTCCCCCCCCAGGGGGTAGGGCCACCCACCCACCCACCCTCTCCCCCCCAAGGGGTAGGGCCACCCACCCACCCACCTTATCCCCCACCCTCCCCCCCAGGGGGTAGGGCCACCCACCCACCCACCCTCTCCCCCCCCCCCCCCCCCCCCACCCTAATGACCAAGAAAATTTTACAATGTATGAACATTAGAAGAACATTAAGCAACAAAAATATTATAAAATTAATAATATGTCCCACAATATGCTACACCAATATTCCTTGGTAGACTTATGAATAATATTTCCAGAGATCATCAGACATGTGCCCAGTATTGTGGAAGTCATTCAGCACATTGTTTACGACGTCCGTACCATATTTGCAGACTTAAATTTCTTTCACAGTCATGATTTCTAGGACCGAAGATTTACAATTCCTCGTTTGTTAGAAAACAACTTCAGCTTCGGCTTTCGCTAGACGTCATCGATCACACTGGTCGTATTTGTTTATAATCTGCAAAGATCATCAAATATCGCTTGTGTAATGTCTTCAAATTTCCAGCTAACTTCTATTTGTCCAACACTAGTTCATCTGTTTTGTTTTCAAATAATTAGTTCCTTAATGCGTGAATTTATGTAGCCCCGTAATCTTTGGGTACGTCGATTTGAGTCTGCTAGCTACACGACTATCTATCCAAACATCATTAGTGGTTTATATTGTCAAAATATTTCTCTATATGTTCAGTTTTTTTTTAAAATATCATATTTTGTTGTTTAACGTTCTTCAACTATTCATATACTGTACAATTGTCTTGGTCATTATTTTCAACAAACCATTTCGTTAAATATATCGACATACATTTCAAATAAGAAATAATCTCCCATGGAATCTGCAATAAAACTAAGAACTAAAGGGATATAACCTGAACTAAAATAATTCATTATGAAAATCATTATATGTAGTGTCAATATAATTAAATTTAAGTTAATATAACAAATTATTACAACAAATTGCACAGCTTATTTTAGATCACAAATACATATTTTCCTATCACATGTGTTCGATTAAAACACATAGCATATTTAATCCTCAACAACACAAAATACCACAGAATGTAGATTGACCAAAATCGAATAAATGGAACCAAGGTAATCTTTATGAAGCTCGACAAACTCAATTCGGTAAGCTGAGTCTAAGTCCTGGTGGGGAGGAAAAGGAGGTCTCTGCCCTGGGAGTAGTGGAAAGAAGACCCTGCTCTGGAGGGAGGGAGGGGAGGGCCCTGCCCTATAAATAGGAGGACTCTGCCCTATGAGTAGGAGGACACTGGGGGAAGGAGGGAGGGAGGTCCTGCCCTGGGGGTAGAGGGAGGGAGGGAGGGCCCTGCCGTGGGGAACTTACGGGAATGCCCCGAATACTGGGATGACGATTCCTCAATCAATCAATCAATCAATCAATGGCACACAAGGGATGTTAATTTACGCCATTAAAATGGCGCATGACAATGAATCAGTTAAGAAGGGACGGGGTGGTCGAGTGGAGCATTGGCTAGATAACTGTTTCCGTTCCTTGATAGGAGACGAGGTGGCTGAATGCAGTAGTGGCTAGATATTGGCGGAGCGGCTATTGGGTTAGAGGTGGGTAGTAACAGATGGTCTATCGTCTCTCTTCCATCTATTCCACAAGTATCCGCGAGAACTAGGACTAGTACGGGTCGAGTGTGGTAACCCATTTCAATGTAACCAGTATACTTGCTTTGATCGGGATCAGAACCAAGGTCTATCAGAACCGGTCGATTATGGGAACCCAGTTCATTTTCACCACTATCCTGTTCTCGATCAGGATTTAAACCTAGGACCAACAGAACGTCAATCTGTAAATGCATATTGACAATTAATTATCAGATAATGCGAATAATTTCTCAAAGTTAGTGTACAGCTTTCACATGTATCTTGTAGGGCTTGTTATTTTTTTTTTTTTAATCTCTTCATGATATTCATTGTATTTTCCTCACAAATTACACATCCACAACCATTAGCTGTTCTTCAACTTGTTTGCTAATTGTCTACTTTTCACATCCCTACACACATACTTCAACATTATTTTTCTCGTTGTAATTTACATGTCTTCCTAATTTCTCTCTCTCTCTCTCTCTCTCTCTCTCTCTCTCTCTCTCTCTCTCTCTCTCTCTCTCTCTCTCTCTCTCTCTCTCTCTCTCTCTCTCTCTCTCTATCTCTATCTCTATCTCTCTCCTCTCACATGCCGATAAGCCTAGGTGATCATGTTTCGCCATCTCAAGCGACCTCCAGAATCGTTGATCAGCACAGTCTTCTTGTCCCATTCATACCGTGTACCTAAACCAGCCAGATATTAACTTCTCTGCATTCCCATCTTTCCTTTCCCGTCAATCTTGCTAGTTTTCATCAAGATCTCCAATTTATTTCTTCCTATAACGTATCTAAACAACCGTGACTTTCTTCGTCTTCTTTCTCTATTCAGTTTACGGCTTTCATTTGTTTCGTGTGGGGCTTGGGCATTAACTGTCTACCCATTTCCCCCGGAATCCACATGACTACTGCCATTAGAGGTTTCTACGCTTGTCTGATTATTGTCCATGTTTCATATACCTATTCTACAACATTATAAGCTCTGTGCAGAACTTTATCAATCGCTTTCTAATTGTAATTGTGATCTTCGCATTAGTCAGTATATTTCCCATATTGCAACAGGTTATTTTGTCATGGCGCCTCTCGCTGTAAACTCTTTAAGGTATCTTCAACAAGAGTGTTCCAAAATAGTTGTAACGACACATTTGATTAAGAATATTACTTGCGTATTACAGTGTGGCACTTCTTTCTTCTTGGAGGCAAATATTTCTTCCAATTTAATTCTAAGCGTTTAATTCTAAGCATTTAATTCCCACCCTCTCCCCCCAGGGGGTAGGGCCCCACCCACCCTCTCCCCCCAGGGGGTAGGGCCCACCCACCCTCTCCCCCCAGGGGGTAGGGCCACCCACCCTCTCCCCCAGGGGGTAGGGCCACCCACCCTCTCCCCCCAGGGGGTAGGGCCACCCACCCTCTCCCCCCAGGGGGTAGGGCCACCCACCCTCTCCCCCCAGGGGGTAGGGCCACCCACCCTCTCCCCCCAGGGGGTAGGGCCACCCACCCTCTCCCCCCAGGGGGTAGGGCCACCCACCCTCTCCCCCCAGGGGGTAGGGCCACCCACCCTCTCCCCCCAGGGGGTAGGGCCACCCACCCTCTCCCCCCAGGGGGTAGGGCCACCCACCCTCTCCCCCCAGGGGGTAGGGCCACCCACCCTCTCCCCCCAGGGGGTAGGGCCACCCACCCTCTCCCCCCAGGGGGTAGGGCCACCCACCCTCTCCCCCCAGGGGGTAGGGCCACCCACCCTCTCCCCCCAGGGGGTAGGGCCACCCACCCTCTCCCCCCAGGGGGTAGGGCCACCCACCCTCTCCCCCCAGGGGGTAGGGCCACCCACCCTCTCCCCCCAGGGGGTAGGGCCACCCACCCTCTCCCCCCAGGGGGTAGGGCCACCCACCCTCTCCCCCCAGGGGGTAGGGCCACCCACCCTCTCCCCCCAGGGGGTAGGGCCACCCACCCTCTCCCCCCCAGGGGGTAGGGCCACCCACCCTCTCCCCCCAGGGGGTAGGGCCACCCACCCTCTCCCCCCAGGGGGTAGGGCCACCCACCCTCTCCCCCCAGGGGGTAGGGCCACCCACCCTCTCCCCCCAGGGGGTAGGGCCACCCACCCTCTCCCCCCAGGGGTAGGGCCACCCACCCTCTCCCCCCAGGGGGTAGGGCCACCCACCCTCTCCCCCCAGGGGGTAGGGCCACCCACCCTCTCCCCCCAGGGGGTAGGGCCACCCACCCTCTCCCCCCAGGGGGTAGGGCCACCCACCCTCTCCCCCCCAGGGGGTAGGGCCACCCACCCTCTCCCCCCCAGGGGGTAGGGCCACCCACCCTCTCCCCCCAGGGGGTAGGGCCACCCACCCTCCCCCCCAGGGGGTAGGCCACCCACCCTCTCCCCCCCCCAGGGGGTAGGGCCACCCACCCTCTTCCCCCAGGGGGTAGGGCTGCTCCCCACCCTCTCCCCCAGGGGGTAGGGCTGCTCCCCCACCCTCTCCCCCAGGGGGTAGGGCTGCTCCCCCACCCTCTCCCCCAGGGGGTAGGGCCACCCCCCCCCGTCTCCCCCCAGGGGGTAGGGCCACCCACCCTCTCCCCACCCAGGGGGTAGGGCCACCCACCCTCTCCCCCCAGGGGGTAGAGCCACCCACCCTCTCCCCCCAGGGGGTAGGGCCACCTGTCAGAGCCTAACATGGTATAGCTATGCAGCAACATCGTTACGACACCCGGCGGACAAGAATTGTCGGCTGGCAAGATTGTTACCTGACACGCGACCAGCGGTCAGGCTGACGACAGACGCACGCAGACCACGTGACACCACTAGAGGCAGTGGGCAGTTGGCGTGCTAACCTCAGACCGAGCTGGGACTTCAGACTGGAAGGACATGTGTGATGAAAGCAAGGCGTTTGTGTGGATCTTTGTGTTGAAAGCCGAACGACTGATATCTTGAGCGTCAGACCTATGAGCTGTATTGTGGTTGTGAGCGTCGTGAGTTATATATTGTAGATTGTTGTAATTATCGTTCTGTATTTAATGTGGCAATAAATCCATAGAACGTTATGTCGTTGTGTCTTACGTCCAATCACGTTATACTTGTACTGTCTCACGCGTGTTAGCTAACGAGCCAAATATAAGATCCTGACACGTGTGGACGTGGGTTGCTCGTCCTTGTTTAAGAACCTAATATATGTAGACGTGTATTGCTCGTCTTTGTTATCTAAAACTATAATTCTTGAACTTGTAAAATTTGTCAAGGTTATAGCTATGTAAATGTGATCGTAAAAGTCTCAGTGTGATCCATTACTACATTGTTTAAATATGTTTAAAACCATTAGTAAATGTGCAGTACATATTGTTTGATCCTGTAAACGTGTAAAACATTTGTGATTTGTGAAACTTGTCACCGTTTGACCTTGTCGGACATTGTGATTTTGTCGCCATTTTGACCTTGTCGCCATCTTGTAAACTTGATGTCTATGTCCTTACTGAATGTCATCTTGATGTAAGTGATGTGTCATCAATGTTATTGAGTGTTCAGATACAGATAGATTGTCTTTGTGCATTGAGTTTGTGGAACGCAAAAAGTTTTGGCATACTTTTCTGATAAGAACTCGAATAATCTCATCCTTAAATTGCCCAACATCCATTTACCTTTCAGATTGAGAACAGATGCTAGCTCCGTTGCGATTGGGGCAGTCCTGTTGCAGGAATACAACAACATCCTGCATCCCATTTGTTTCATATCAAGAAAACTAAGGCCTCGAGAGCGTGCATGGTCCATTCCGCAATTAGAGGCACTGGCCTTAGTAGAAAGTGTGACGAAGCTATCCAGATACCTTCTAGGACGTCACTTTATTATCGAAACTGACAACAGTCCATTACGGTATATAAATGCCGGAGTACCATCCAATAATATGATTGCTCCAAAATCAAAATTACAGTTTCGAAGTTCGTCACATTCCCGGCAGAATCAATACAATTGCCGATCTTTTGTCCCGTTGTCCGACCGACCCAGTAAGCAATGTCTGAGTGCACTGTGTACTATTACACTCAGACCAACACAGCCACCAATGAGTGAAATTTTGTTGCTATTCACCTACTGTGTAAGGTCTATAATTGAAATTGTGATACGGTTAAAAACCGACATGTATAATATACTTATTTTAATTAAGCCATGTAATGAGTGTAGTATAATTGTGTAGTGTGTGTTAGAAAGAGAACATTATTAATTGTAAATATACACCAAGAACAGTGTCACAGACGCTTAAACCACTTACCAGAAGCGAACTTTACCATTTAACAGTGACAGCTGTGTGTGAATTTCTTCACCGTGATATTTTAACGACATGTGCAAATGTGGACTGAACAGTGACTTCTACACCACCTCTGCATCGAATTTAATCTAAAACATCAGAAATAAGAACAGTCGATCATTATCCAGAAGTTGTGAACACATCGGAAATAAGAACATTCCATCATAATCCGAAAGTTGTGATACTATAACATCAGACTCGAACTTTGAGAACATTTTACTATCCGTTACGAAATAAAACCGGAGCATTTGTGTTCAAACAGTGTAACAGCAACTAAATTTTGCGTTTCGTGTGTATTTCCGGTGTAATTTAAAAAGTATAGCAAAATTAGCAGACGATATACAAATATTCAAAAACTTATGACGATTGTAAAATCCTTTTAAATCTATAAAATATAATACACCAATTGGGTACTTATTTATTTTGATAAGTGTAATCTTAGAATCATATCTTGATTAATGTATTCATATTACCGTACTTTTTCTCGTTAATATGAAGAAACGTCAAGCAATGACGCTAAGAAATTAATAATTATTGTAATTTATTGAATTTCTTGAATGTCAAAATTACTTCCCTTGCATTTATGAATTACACCAAGGGCCATAATTGTGAAACATATTCATTATGTGTATTGTATAAATAGACATTTTGTTGCTCAAACGACTAACACAGCGGGTAGGCGTCCACCAAGCATGACATAGAGCTGCCAACATTGCAAACCAACATAAAAGCTCCTGGCCAAATGAGGTCAGTGTTTGATTGTTTAATACGACTCAAACAAAGTCGTATTTCAGTCTGGCTAGATGGCTGTTGCAAAACAACCATATTATTACGTTTTTTTCAAATTGCTGCGAGGTAGATGCGAGAAGCTGGTACTACTGATCTGAGGGGTTTATTGCAATGAAGGAAAACCGGGCACAGGGGGATGAAACCTGTTTTGTGTTAAAAAAGTTGTACTTCATTTTTCATTTCAATGCAATTTTACTTTTTTTGTATATATTTTCTATGCCATATATGTATTTTCATGCAAAACAAAGGGAAAGGGTAGTCTCTGCATGAAAATTTAAAACTACCCCAGTATATAAAAATACATCATGAATGAAAAATGGCATCTTTTTATTGAGGACCCGGGGGGATGTCAGATAAAGGGGGGTTAGCATGCAGGAAAAGTTACGACACCCGCGGCAAGAAGTTGCGGAAGTGACCGAACGCGGCCCGGTCGGCTGGAAGGGACGACGCGGAGGGGGCCCACTAGGGGGCGTGGGCTTTTGGGGGGTAACCCCGACCGGGGGTGGGGCCAGACAAGGGAAGGGAGAAAGAAGGGGGGGACTTTTTTGGGGAAACCGAAAACATACTTGAGCGCAGACCTTTGGGTTATTGGGTTGTCTCGTGGTTTTAAAATTTATTGTGAAATTTTGCGATTTAAGGGCAAAAAACCATAGAACTAGCGGTGTCCTCCCAAACGTTTTAAGACGTCTCACGCTTTAGCTAAAGACCAAAAATAAGATCCCGACACCACCCACCCTCTCCCCCCAGGGGGGGGCTGCCCCCCCCCTCCCCCCGGGGGGGCTCCCCCCCCCCCCCCCCGGGGGTCCCCACCCTCTCCCCCCCCAGGGTTAGGCCTACCTGTTCAGCCTCCGGTTTTTCGAAAAGGTTTGTCCCTTCGCAATTTTATTTTTATTGGGTCTCTTCATTTGATATTGCTATCTACATTCTGTGTTATTTTGTTTTTTTTGAGGTTGTTAGCTATTTTTTTAAACAAAACATGGATACGATATGTCTAGGTGATCAAAAAACTGTGTACTTTTTTGCAAGGTGGTTTTTTACTTAAATTTTGTTTTTTTGATACTAAATTAAGATTTTCATAAAGATATTTTTTTTAGGTATTTCCCCTTTTAAAGTTATTTTTTTTTTACAGGGGCCCTGGAAAATTTTTTGTTGTTTGAAATGTATG
>JACEFZ010023017.1:0-39759 GCA_014155875.1 Cepaea nemoralis | reverse complement strand
AAACCCCCGGGGCCAAGAGTTAAAAACCCCGGGCCCGGTTGGGGAATAGCGACACGCGGTAGACCAACAGAGGGCGATTGGACTCGCGACAGGCAACAAGGGTCTGCCTGAGAGGGACTCTGTAGATCTTCATATTATAGACTAGATAGTGTGCTAGGATGTGACATGTTATAAATGTATAATGGTTTAATGTAAATGAACAATGTGATATGATTTTAAACTGTATAGCCAAAATAAATAGGCTATATTACAGCAAAGTAGTTTGATTGCTTGTGTTATTAATACCTGTGTGAACCCAACCAGTCACCTAGACAGTAAGACGACAACACCTGGATGCTCTGATTCCCATTTGGTTCTATAAGTGCTTTTTATCAACCTCTTTGCCTCATTATAGGTTATGTCTATGTCAGGCTGTGGTAGTCGTCCGCCCTCTTTTGCCAGTCTGTCAGCCTCTTCGTTTCCAGGTATACTGCAATGTGATGGGATCCACTGTATTACAACTTTTTGGATTTCTGGCATAGACCATGGAGTGCTGCTCTTAGGTCAGTTAGTTCTGTGCTGTTATTGCTCTTCAGTATTGAGACAGCTGACTTTGCATCTGTGAAGATAGCTATTTGCTTCTCTTTATTTTCCTCCATCAGGAGCATTTCTGCTGCAGTTTTCAAAGCCTCTACCTCCGCTTTGAAGTTACTTGAAAATTTTCCAGTTGCCATTGAATGTGTTTTTTTCACTCCATTTTTTAAATTTAGGAGAATTCCTCCTCCTCCATTCTCTATTGAATTTTTGGCTGATCCATCTGTATATGCATGGGTCCATTTCCTGCTTGGGTAATGTTCTTTTATGTAGTTTAGGGTTATTTCTCTTCTTTCGGTTTCATGCTGTGTGTTCTTTTTCTCAATACCAGGAATGTTTTCTATCATCTCAGGCAGTTGCTGCTGTCTCCAAGCTGGGAACTTGTGTGCATTGTGTATGGGCTTGACTGTTGATATGTTAAGTATAGGATCTGCCCTAATCCTTCGTTTTGCAGTTTCTACAAAGTTGCTACGCTTCAGTCTTCCCTTTCCAAAACCATTAAATCTGTTGTACATAGGGTGGTCTGTCAATCTTCTAAATTTTTCTGCTTGTTGCTGGGCTCTGCTATCTCTTCTATCCTGCATTGGTTGTAAACAAGTGATCTTTTCTAGTTCATTAATAGGCGTTGTCTTCAGGCTTCCAGTTATGATTCGCATTCCTTGGTTTTGGACTCTACTTATTTTGTTAAAGTTTGACTTAGCTGCTGTTGCCCAAGCTGCAATGCCATATTCCAGTACTGGCCTCACCCGTCCAGTATATAACTTCTTGAGAACTTTCTCATCTGCTCCCCACGTTGTACCAGCAAGCTTTTTCATGATTGCCATTCTCTGCCTTGCTCTTGTTCGATTTTTCTCAACCTGTGTCTTCCATGTCAGGCGACGATCAAAGGTGACTCCTAGATAGTTTGGATTTTCTTCATGGCGCAATATTTTTCCATTCAATACCAGCTTAGGTTGCTGAGTTTTATTTGAGAGGGAGAACACTGTGCATGTTGTTTTCTCCTCACTTATCTTCACTAGCCATGATTTTGACCAGTCCTCTAGCGCTAATAAGGCTTGCTGTATTCTGCTGTTAGCTGTACTAATATATTCTTCAGATGTCCATATGGCTAGGTCATCTGCAAAGGAGGATGTGTGTACTCTGGCTGGAAAATTTTCTGTGATGTCATTTATATATGCTAGGAATAATGTTGGTGAAAGAACTCCTCCTTGGGGGACACCTTGCTCCAACAGCATCATTTTGCTTGTTTGTCCTTGTACTTTTGTCCTGGCAGTTCTGTTCTCAAGGTAGTGGCTGATCCATTTATACATTTTTCCACAAACATGCATTTTTTGCAGTTTTACTTTCAGTCCTTCCTTCCATACTTTATCAAATGCTTTTTCTAAATCTATCCAGACTGCTAGTGTGTGCTTTTTCTCTTGGAAGGCATCCTCTATTTCCTGAGCTATATAGGTTATTTGATCTTCAGTGGATCTGTACTTTCTGAATCCTGCTTGGTGTGGTGTTAAGAGTTTGTTTTCTTCCAGATGCCATGTTAGCCTGCCATTGATAATGCGTTCCATTAATTTTCCTACACAGCTAAGTAGACTGATAGGTCGATAGCCATTTGGTTCTTCCAGGTCTTTTCCTTTCTTTGGGACTGGTATTAGTATAGCTTCCTTCCATGCCTGTGGGACTATTCCTCTCTTCCAGCTGTTATTTAGGACTGCTAGTAGTTTCTTCTTTGCCTTGGTGCCTAGTCCTATTAGCATTTCATTTGTGATTCCATCCTTTCCTGGTGATTTCTTCTTTTTTAGGGTATTCATTGCCTGTTCCATTTCTTCCATTGTTAGATTTGCCATCATATATTCTGCTGCTGTCTCTGTATTTCTATGATGTATCTGTTTGTCTTTGATTGCTTTCTTCTGTTCGGTTGTAATATCAATGTGGTTTGCATTTGCATAGTGTTCCATTAGTGCATTTGCAGCCTTTTTTCCTGTAAGCAAGGCATTTCCTTGTTTAATTGTTATTTGTTTGTTGCTAGGTCCTTCATTGTTCATGGCTTTCACTAGTTTCCATAGTTTGTTTCCATCCCTGTCAAAATTCAGGTTTTCTGTTTTTTTCCTCCAACAATCTCTTGTTGTTTGATTTACTGTTCTTTTATATTTTGCTGAGATGGCTTTGAGAGAGATGTTCGCTTCAATTGTTTGTTCTCTCTCTGCTGTCTTCCTGGCATCTTCAACTTTGTCCTCCAAACTTTGTAGTTCTTCAGTCCAGTATGGTTTGTAATTTTTCCTCGCTCCTCTTGGAATGGACTCAGTGGCTGCCTGTATTATCGCTCTGTTTAGACTTTCCACCATTTGCTTTATGTTGCCATATCGTGTATTTATGTTTTCACAATATTTGTCTGTTAGTATGGCAAATCTGTCCCAATCTGCTCGTTTGTAATTCCAGCGGGGCAAGGGCTTTTGCTCCTGTGGAACATACTCCATATTCATTACAAGCTTGATTGGTCTGTGGTCACTACCTGCTAATTGGTCCAGCACATGGCGATCGATTTTGTGGAGGATGTCTCCTGTGCAGAAAGCTAAGTCTGGAGTAGAAGTGGTAAGCCATCTTCTGGAGTAGAAGCTCGGTGTGTCATCCGCTTTGTTGAGTAGATGGAGATTTGAGTCTATTTCCCAGTCCTCCAATTCATCTCCTCTTTTGTCAGTATCTGGGTATCCCCATCTTTCTGAACGGCTATTAAAGTCTCCGACAATAATGCAGTTTGTGTCAGTTATTTTCATGTTTGAGAGTGTAAGGTCCTTATCTGCTGGGCTATACAGATTGTAGATTCTTATTTTCACGTCCTTTATCATTATATCAACACCTATAATTTCCGTTTGGTTGTCAGAGATCACAGATACTTCGCTGCAAGGTATTGTATTTCGTGTAAGTATTAGAACTCCTCCTTTGTGTCCTTCGCGGTCGAAACGTGTGGCCTGATATCCTCTGACTGAGAATTTGTGATTGGCGTTGAGGTGTGTCTCTTGAATGCATGCCACATCTATTCTATCTTTATGAAGACGCTGTGTTAGGGAGTCTTTCTTCTTGTAAACTCCTTCGGCATTCCACTGTAGTATGTTGAGTGTCCGGGGTATTTGGTCAATAGCTCTTAACCTACTCCTCTGTGCCTTGACTCCACAGCACAGGGGAAGGTGACCACCAGTAGTCATGGGTGGACCCCCTCGAGGCAGGGGGCCCGGCACTATCGCCGCCTGATGGGACTTCACGGGATTAGCACCATAACGATTAATTTTGATTTGTGACATCATGAATTAAGTTACGTTGCACTGCTTTGTCAAGCCTGTGGCTCAGTACATCCGATTTCGACAAGCATTTATTCGGGATGCTTTCCCTAGCCTTTGACTGTCCCCAGTCTACCTACAAGGCAGCAGGTTTTACGTTGCACTGCTTTGTCAAGCCTGTGGCTCAGTACATCCGATTTCGACAAGCATTTATTCGGGATGCTTTCCCTAGCCTTTGACTGTCCCCAGTCTACCTACAAGGCAGCAGGTTTTACGTTGCACTGCTTTGTCAAGCCTGTGGCTCAGTACATCCGATTTCGACAAGCATTTATTCGGGATGCTTTCCCTAGCCTTTGACTGTCCCCAGTCTACCTACAAGGCAGCAGGTTTGTGTGTCTCTTTGTCTGGTCCCTCTCCCTTGACCTGTCCGACATGGGTGGCCCTACCAGTAGCTGTGCTACTGTCGGCATAGCTCTTGGGGTCATTGGGACGCACAAGCCCCTCTACCTCGTCACGGTGGACACACAGCAGAGGGGGTTATGGGTTTGACACTAAAGGAAATATTTACTAACAGGCAAAATTACGAATGAAGACAACTGTGACACAGAAACCCCATTATTAAAGAGTTCCCTTGTAAAATAATGCTCTGTGATGAAGGGATTACAAACACAATTCGTAATCCTGCATACTGGGTTCGAAACACAGCTGCAGGCGATTTGGCAGCAGATCGTCTCACGTTTATAATTGCATGCACTGGTATGAGTGCTTGTCATTCAGAAAGCAGTGGCAAACTACTGAATGTAAACTTGCCAAGAAATCACAAACAGCCAAACAATGCTGGGGTTGGCTGCGACATCATGTAAAGGATATGCAACTAACTTTTGTTGTAAATTAACAGTGAAAACATGTCCCTGAGCAGGAACCGACTATGGGTCTGTGATGTGACAGAACCACCACAGCATGATGTAGGTATGTGATGTGATAGAACCATCACATGATGTAGGTCTGTGATGTGATAGAACCATCACATGATGTAGGTCTGTGATGTGATAGAACCATCACATGATGTAGGTCTGTGATGTGATAGAACCATCACATGATGTAGGTCTGTGATGTGATAGAACCATCACATGATGTAGGTCTGTGATGTGATAGAACCATCACATGATGTAGGTCTGTGATGTGATAGAACCATCACATGATGTAGGTCGGTGATGTGATAGAACCATCACATGATGTGGGTCTGTGCTTTGTGATAGAACATCACATGATGTAGGTCTGTGATGTGATAGAACCATTACATGATGTAGGTCTGTGATGTGATAGAACCATCACATGATGTAGGTCTGTGATGTGATAGAACCATCACATGATGTAGGTCTGTGATGTGATCGAACCATCAGATGATGTGGGTCTGTGATGTGATAGAACCATCACATGATGTAGGTCTGTGATGTGATAGAACCATCACATGATGTAGGTCTGTGATGTGATAGAACCATCACATGATGTAGGTCTGTGATGTGATAGAACCATCATGTGATGTAGGTCTGTGATGTGATGGAACCATCACATGATGTAGGTCTGTGATGTGATAGAACCATCTCATGATGTAGGTATGAAAGCACGGAGGATTAGGTGGCCGGTGTTTTACTCTGTTAGTGGGCGATGAGCGCAGGCGGGTAATCCTCACTCAACCATGCTCGTAAAATCAGCGTAGTCTCCTATCAGTTACACAAACGCACATACTATTTCTACATTGTTTTATTTTTTTGGTTGACATTTATTATTGGATGGGAATAAATGCTTGAAATATAATTTTCTGTATAAATAGTGCTTGTGCTACAGGTGAATGTATCGTGAGTTTGAGATATTAAATAGTTAGTACGTATCACAAGTAAGACGCTTGAAGACGCTTTCACTGATACATCAGAAAATTGTACAGTAAATGAAAAGTGGGGTCAAATTAAGGAAACTCTTTATAAAACTGCCGTAGGGGTTTACGGCACTGTGGATCATAAGAGGCAGGACTGGTTTGCGGCCAATAGCGAGACTCTGCAGCCCTTGATTGATAAGAAGAAGAAAGCTCTCTTAAGAAACAAGGAAAGACCAACGCGTAACACTCTAAGTGAGCTAAGGCAAGCTAGGAAGGATGTGCAAAAGGCTGCCAGGCAGTGTGCAAATGATTATTGGATCAAGTTATGTGAGTCCATTCAAATTGCAAGTGATAAGGGAGACATAAGAAACATGTATGAAGGAATAAAGAAAGCCTGTGGTCCAGTGATCAAAAGAAGTGCACCATTGAAAACCTTTACTGGAGAAGTCATCACTGATAAGAAACAGCAGATGGACAGATGGGTAGAGCACTATTTGGAGCTTTATTCAAGTGAGACCAAACTAGTGGATGATGCCCTCAACGCCATAGAGGCTCTACCAACTCTTGACCACCTGGGCACACTTCCCACCATAACAGATGTTAAGTGTGCTATAAATGAACTTGCATCTGGCAAGGCTCCAGGTAGGATGGGATTCCAATAGAGGTTATCAGGAGTGGGCAAGACACACTCACTACACAGATCCACCAGCTAATAGAGCTATGCTGGCGTGAAGGACATGTCCCACAGGATTTCAAAGATTCAAGCATCATAACACTGTACAAGAACAAGGGCGATCGGAGCGACTGCAACAACTATAGGGGTATCTCACTTCTGTGTATTGTTTGAAAGGTATTTGTCAGAATTGTTCTGCGCAGACTTCAAGTCCTAGGAGATCAAGTCTACCCCGAATCACAGTGTGGCTTTCGACAGAACCGGTCTACCACTGATATGATATTCTCATTGCGACAAATGCAAGAAAAATGTCATGAACAGAATCAACCACTGTTTATTGCCTTCATCGACCTCACAAAGGCATTTGATTTGGTCAGTCGTGAGGGTCTGTTCAAGGCACTAAAGAAGATTGGCTGCCCACCAACTCTTCTGTCCATTGTGGAATCGTTCCACACAGGCATGAAGGGTATAATCAAGTTTGATGGTGCAACTTCTGAAGAATTTGAAATCAAGAGTGGAGTTAAGCAAGGTTGTGTACTAGCTCCCACCCTCTTTGGAATATACTTTTCACTTCTACTGAAATATGCATTTCGTGATCAGGATGGTGGTATATACATTCACTCACGCTCAGATGGTGGCCTCTACAATGCTCAGAGATTGAAGGCTAAGACCAAAATTAGGAGGGTACTGATCAGAGAGTTGCTTTTTGCAGATGATGCTGCAGTTACGACCCACTCTGAGGAAGAATTGCAATGTCTACTATCTGCATTCTCCAATGCTTGTTCTGAATTTGGTTTAACAATTAGCAAAAAGAAGACACAGATTATGTCACAAGGTGCACATGGGGTACCATCAATCTTTATTGACGACTCCGAACTAGAGATAGTAGACCATTTTACATATCTAGGATCAGTGGTAAATAGCAAATTATCCCTAGATCAGGAAATCAACATCCGGATTGGTAAGGCAGCAACAACAATGAACAGGTTAAGAAAAAGAGTCTGGGAGAACAGGAAACTTACTGCCAAAACAAAAGTCCTTGTCTATCAAGCCTGTGTCCTTAGTACTCTTCTCTATGGCAGTGAAACCTGGACAACTTACTCACACCAAGAAAACAACTTAAACAGCTTTCATATGCGGTGTCTGCGAAGAATTCTTGGTATTAAGTGGCAAGACAAAATCACAAATACTGAAGTATTGGAAAGATCAGGTTGTGTGACAGTTTATTCTATGCTCAGTCTTCGTAGACTTAGATGGATAGGACATCTTAGGAGGATGGATGATGGTAGAATACCAAAGGATATCTTTTTTGGTGAATTACAGATGGGTAAGAGATCTCAGGGTCGGCCTCTACTACGATACAAAGATGTGTGTAAGCGGGACATGATTGATACAGGCATTGATAATGCACATTGGGAGCAAGTCGCCGCTGAACGTGTTGCATGGAGGGCAAATATCAGAAATGGAATAAAGTCAAAGGAGAAAATTATTGCAGAAAAGTCACACACCAAACGTTTGAGACGTAAGATGGTGCATGATGGTGGAAATGACCATGTGTTCACATGCACCCACTGTGAACGGACATTTACAGCGCAAATTGGCCTTATCAGTCACACTCGCTACCGCCATAGTTAAAAGTTATTATGCCTTTTTAAAGCACAAACTATCGTCTGTCAAGACGGCAAGGTGCCAATGATCACAAGTAAGGGTAAAGAAACAATACAATTAAGGATACAGAAACGTAATACTAGTAAAGGTTAAGAAATGTAATACAAGTAAGGGTTAATAATCATAATACAAGTAAGGGTAAGAAGCATGATGCAAGTAAGGGTAAAGAAACATGATTTCCATGGTTTGTTTGTGAACGAACAGACTTTATTTTCAAAGGATTAAGAATTGTTCATGCAGGCCTGTCTGATCTTCTGTCCTTCTCATCTTTTTGCTCTCATTCATGATTTCATTATACTTCATTTAAAAAGCTAATATTAGACAACAGAAACAGAACAGCAAGTGTAAGTGATGTGATGCTAGGTCACTGTTTTTGTTATTGCCATCTGACAGGCGATGTAGTCAGTATCACACCAGTCATTTTACCTTCAGAACATCTTCTGGCGTGCTTTTAATGAGGCTGGCTATTGTAACTATGTAGTTATGAATAAAATCTCACCGCCAGGGTTATTGAACCTAAAACCACAGCGTTAGTATGCGAGTGTATTAACCAATCCAATATTGTATTATGAGGAGTTTACTTTTGTATGTATACTTGCCCGCTGGTCTGTGTTTGAATCTCCATTCAGGTGGATTTTCTATAATTGACCTGGGCTCCCAGGTCAACCCAGTCTGAAAATGCTACAAGGAAATGTCATGTGACCTGTAGTTGTACGATGTGATATTGACCACATCACCCATCAAGTGTCAACTGGTCTAAAACATATGGGTGATATGCGCAGTGTTTCTCAAGGTGTGGAAACAGGAGTCCTTGTTCCTATCTGTCTATCTCCATCTGTCTATCTATAGGTGATAACACCATATACGCAGTATTGCTAAAGGTGTGGAAACAGGAGTCCTTGTTCCTATCTTTCTATCTCGATCTGTCTATCAATGGGTGATAGCATCATATACGCAATATTCCTCAAGGTGTGGAAACAGGAGTCCTTGTTCCTATCTTTTTATCTCCATCTGTCTGTCTATCTATGGGGCCAACACCATATACCCAATACGCCTCAGGTTATTTTTATCCCGCTCGCTCGCTTTGAATTCAAATGTAATCCATAGACACTACTTCTAGTAATGCTGGACTGAATTGTGCATGTGCATTAGCTTTCCCTATTAACAGTGTCCCTCACCATCAAGCGAACCCACTCTAACTTCAGAGGTAAGTGTAATTTACATCCCCAAGTCAAGAATGAGAGGTCATCATTTTAGTCCAGCTGTCACGTGTAGGATTTGAACCCCTTAACTCACACCAGCACACCAGATGTTTAAGAAAGCTGATACGATCAGAGAGAACGAATGCACTTCTTTTAATAGGTTTTGTATAGTGAATGAGTGAAATGTAAATACAGAAGCCTTAAACAATATGTTGCACGATTTATTGCCTGGTATACTTCGCTTAACCCCGTCAGGTTAATACTGCAGTTATATATAATATAAAGTGAATAAATGAATAATACTGAAGCTGAAACAACTAAAAGACACAATCATTACATTTATTCACTACATATGAGATGCAGCGAAATATGCCAGTAAACACATCGTGCAATATATTGTGTGAGGATTCTGTGTTTAAAGTCACTAAGGGAATACCATGTTTCCATCCATCCATCATGTGCCATGCCGGAAAGTGTGGGCGGTCATGACTCGCCATTTCACTCGATCACCAGAGTGTGATTTTCATTGTATATTATATAGACAACATATGTAAAGAAACCAGCCAAACAGAAACCGCAAGAACACCGCATGACGAGAACACAGAAGAAGAACCATCTGCAAATGTAACCATTAGAGAACTCTAATAGCAAAATCAGAAGCTGAATAACAAGACCACATGAATAGTCTAAACGAAATGTGTAGGGAACATACCATGAAAATTAGCACAAGTAAAACATAGGTACTGACTATAACTAAAGAAGAAAAAGCAACAACGATTTACCTAAACGAACATCCTTGAAACAAGTAAAGAGTTTCAAGTACCTAGGAAGTATAATATCATCAAATGGCAAATCAGAAGACGAGATCGAAAATATATGCAATAAGGCAAACCAACTCATTGGACAAATGGCACCAATACTAAAGAACAAACATGTATCAATAACTACTAAGAAAGCACTTTACAACACACTCTTCCTACCAACTCTATGTTACCAATGCCAAACCTGAACAATGACAGAAAAAGAGAAAAGAAAAATCACAACAACAGAAATGAGATTCCTGAGAAGAATACTCAATGTATCAAGAAGAGATAAGATCAGAAATGAAGAAATCAGGACTAAAGTGGGGGTTATAGCTGCACTAGATTTTATTAGAAAGCAGCAAGTCAAATGGTTTGGCCATGCAAGTAGGTTACCAACTAACAGTATACCACAACAAGCAATGATGTACAGACCAGAGGGAAACAGAGGAAGAAGCCGACCACGTAAACGATGGACGCAGGGAATAACAGAGTCCATGGGAATATCGATACATGAAGCCCACAAGCGGGCACTCTCCCTGCTCTTTATACTTCACATCGACACCGCAAGGTACAAGAGGAACATGATGGGATGAGATTATATATAACTGCAGCATTGACCTGACGTGGTACAGCGGAGTATACCAGGCAATAAATCGTGCAACATACCGTATTTGGAATGAGTTAAATACTTTCAATTAGCTTTATTGGGGGGGGGGGGGGGTGAATTAAGAACCTTAACATGAAATAGCATGGGTAAGGCTACAAGTTATCCATTTTTAATGTTGTACTTGTTTATATGGGCGATTTGGCAGCAGACCTGCTTGCGTTTTTTTCTTCTTTCTGAAAATGGTATGTGTGTCGGTCGTTCAGTAAGCAGTGGCAAACTACTGAACATAAACCTGCCAAGAAATCATGAACAACCTAAAAAATGATGGGGTTAACTGTTCTGTAAAGGATATGCAAATAACTTCAACTTTTAACTCGCTTATATTGCATGTTATACTCGTAAGAAAAATAGCTAATTGTGTCTTCTATTTTTTCTTCTTCAGCAGTTTAGTTCGCCCACGCCTTCAAACCCCAAACACATATGTAAATGGTCTTAAATTATTTTATTCTTTGCAAACGGCAGGTATAGAAGGCTGAATGCTGTGCCTAGCGCTGTTCCACGTGTATCTACGACATACCGCAGAGAAGGCTCCCCATAAAGATAAAACACGTATAGCAACAGAGGTCAGCGTGGCCGGACGGTTTCGAACACTCGCTCATACACGTCATGTGCATTAATACACCCGTCAGTGGACTTAAACGTTTGACTTCTCGTTCAGACAGCACTGGCAAACTACCCAGCGTAAAATTGTCTCATAAGTCAACCTGGGGTTGATCGGAACGTCCTGCAAAGGACATGCCAGAGTTCTTTAAATAGCAATTGGATATGGACCACTGTCGATTGGTCAAAGTTATTGATCACATCACACAGAATCAGAACCCCGTGACCTCGTCACAAGCATGGTGAAGAAGTGAGTATCTGTGAATATCGCACGCGGACACTGTATAATCACCGGCGTTGTGGCTTAGGGGTTAGTGAGACGCGCGATTTCATAATTCCCCGACACACTGAGTCCAGGGATTCGAAATCAGCCGAGGGAGAATTGGAAGCCGACAGCTTTGTGCTATTTCGATGGTAAGAAGCGTCGACCGTTCATAAATCAATGGCAAAGTACTGAACCGAAATGACAGTCAATCACAAACAGTCAGTAAATGTCAGGGTTGACTGTCATGTCCCATGTATAATAAAGAAAGTTCGGTTAAAGAGATTTACATAAGACTTGAAAAATCCGTATGGTGAATATAACACAGATAGCCATGATAAGACCGCCTTACATTTAGAAGAAAAGTGACAAAAACGACGGTTGTTGCGCATGCATGATACGTGTGTCATCAGTTCGCTCGTGTTTTACCTTACCCAGATGTGGGAAACATAATAACACTGTAACCTAACGGCGTCTCTGGCGAAGGTGTAGCCAACGCGATTCGCAATCCCGCATGCGAAAACAGCTGTAAGAGGGGTGTGGATGCACGCCGCCATGTCTTCACTATTAACAATAATATGAGCGTCGGTTGTTCAGAAAGCATTGACAAACTACTGAACGTAAACGGACCTAGTACAACTCAAACAACAAAACATGCTGGGATTGATTGAGACTTTCTGTAAGAAAGGACATATAACTACCTAGCCTACCATGCATGTCATGGGAGACAGCTTATGGGATTTGAGAGGGGCTGACTACGTCATACTGAAGAGTTATGCTTCATTAGGAGATGAACGGACGGTGATGGAGAAGAAGTAGTAGTAGAAGAATACGTGAAATTAAAAGCTGCAAATGCTACGAATCAAGTAATGGTTTCTCGCAGACTAAAAGATGAGAACCTTTGTTTACCACTGAAACTAGCGCATCTGGGAATAAGAAGGCTAAAGTAGAGAAACGTATATTGTTTCGCTTGCTGCAATGGCAGAGCTGACTGCGATTTTTACAAAGTTAGTAAACATAGCGTGACATTACAGTATCTGGCGTCAGTCTTTTTCAGGGAAATGAAACTGGACCAAACTACGCGGCGATTACATTATAAAAATAGTATAGAATGTCCTATTGCAACATTTAGCCACGTAATTTCACTGGGAACGAAACAAGAAACCTTCTTGGAATTCTGTGGACCGAGAAGCAGCAGCATATTGACATTCTGAAAATTCTAAATGTACAAGAACACTGGTTTATAAACAATATGTCTCAAAACCTGAAACACTTTGGCCATTGTTAAGGTTACGCTGGCTTCAAAAGAACTGAAATTGAAGGCAAGAAGAAGAGGCAGTGGTCTACTAATAAGACAGTGGGCAAATTTGATTAAAACACCCGGTGCATAAAAATGCGTGAAGCTGGGGAACTGAGGAAAGATCGCCTTTACACAGGCCGTGTTCTTCTTCTTTCGTTCGCCTGAAATATGTCTAGTAGCTGCGATGTTGTCTCTTGTATGAATTTAACTGTCATTTTTTTTAGTTCACTCAGCTGTCCATAGAGTTTATCTCCCAGTGTCGAATCTCACGGCCAGAAGGTTTGCTTAGGTATGTTATATTTTGGACAGTCTTGGAGTATGTGCTCTGCTGTCTGCGACGCCAATCCACATGTGCACATGGCTGATTCACCAATCTTGAATTTTGATGTGGTTGCGTACTAACCTATTGTGTCCTGTTCTGAGAGGCAGAATAATGACTTGTTCTGCTCCGTCCATAACGTGGTAGTGGTCTTGAGCAGGTTTTGGTGGCTTTCTGACTGATTTGATCATTCTTTTCTTTTGGTAGTATGTAACGGGCACATCAGGCTGTTCTTCTTTTGCTCCTTCCTTAACCAATCGATCAGCTGTCATTTCCGAGTACTCCACAGTGGGATGTTATCCACTGTATGGTGACCTTATGTTGACTGCTAAATTCAGAAAGTAGTGTCCTTAGTACTGGCAATTTCCCAGACAGGATCGCATATAGTACTGATTTTGCATCTGTCAATAGCACCACAGGTTGTGTACCATGGCTGGTATTTGGTAACTTCTCTGTTGCTATCTTAATTGCCCCAATTTCAGCATCATAGTTATGGCAATATTTTCCTGTTGGTACTCTGGCCGTATCCCTAGTATTATTTGGGTATTCTATGTACACTCCCGCTCCTCCATTTCGAACAGCATTTTGTGCTGACCCATCTGTGTAGAAACCGGATCCAAAGGTCGTGTGGGTATTCTTCATCAAGAAATCTGTGAGTGGCTGTTCTGCGCTGTACATTGTTCTGTGCTTCCTTGTCAAATAATCCTCTCACTTTTGTCTGGATTTGTAGTTACAGTCCATGTTCATCTTTCCGTGGAGTTCGCTCTGGAATAGTTATCAGGGGGATATCAACCGTGGGCAGATAGTTGGTTTCTCCGCAGAATCGTTTGGCCTGGTGGATAAAACTACTTCTTTTCAACCGCCCCATAGCTAAGTTTTCAAATCTGTTCTTCATAGGGTGGCCTGGCAGCTAATGAACTTTTCTGCTTGTATTAGCGTTTTCGTATCTTTGCGCTCTCTCAGTGCCTATACCATCCCCATCTTCTCCATTTCCACTATAGGGGTTGATCTCATCCCTCCTGTGGTGACTCTAGGTGCTTGATTTTGCACCTTGTCCTGCTCTTATAGTGTGGATTGTGATGCTGAACATCATGCAGTTGACCCGTATTCCTGGTGTGGTTGTACGCTCTGTTAATCAACTTTGCTAAGTATTTTCCCACTGCCCCCCCCCCTATTGGTTCCACTTAGCTTTCTCATGGCTATTATCCTTCTGGCTTTTACTACTGCTTTGTTGATGTGCTTTCATCCATGTCAGCCTGTCATTAAATGTTACCCCAAGGTATGGTTGGTTCTTGATCTTCTTAGGGGTATTCCATTTATCTGAATTATCCCTGCCTTTTGTTTTGGAGAGAGGGTAGAGTGGTGCTGCATATGTCAGTGTTTATGTTGTCACACCATCTATTTGCCCATGCAACAAATGTATCTACTAGCACTTTGTAGCGATCTGGTGGCCACTGATGCATGTTCATTTGTGCTCCATAGAACCAGGTCATCAGCGTACATTGCCACTTTAATTCCATGCGGTAGATTAGCAATAAGATCATTGATGAAGATTAGAAAAGGTGTGGGGGGGCAAGACTCCGCCCTGGGAACACCTTTGCGCAGTAGTACTTTCTTGCTCTACTCGGGGCTCTTCTATTGTGCAGATATGCTTTCACTCATTTGTACGAGACATTCTTCCATTGACTTTACAGTTTCTTCATCAGACCTTCTTTCAAGACTTTGTCAAAGGCTTTCTTCAGATCTATCCATGCAGCAAGCACCAGCTTCTTCTCTTGGAATGCATCCTCAAATTCTTGAGAGAGGTAGGTTGTCTGATCTTCCGTAGAGTAGCACTGCCTAAAGCCAGCCTGCTGTGGCACAAGGATGTTTTCACTTTCAATGTACCACTGCAGTCTGTGATTGATGATGCGCTCCATTGTTTTGCAGAGACATCTGGTGAGCCTAATTAGTCTGTAGCTGGAGGCAATGGAACTATCTTTCCCTGATTTTAGGAGGGGTATGATTGCTTCTCTCCAGGCTTGTGGAACACTGCCACAGGTCCAGCTGTTATTGAAGATCTGCAACAGCTTGTCTTTGGCCTCTGTTCCTAAGTTCTTGATCATTTCATTGGAGACACCTTCAGCTCCTGGTGACATTCTCATTTTCAGTTTTGATATGGCTAGCTCCAATTCACTGATTATGATAGGAGCCTCCAGAACCTCGTGTAGTATTTTATTCTGCCTGTATGTTGCCATTTCTCTCGAATTCTTTGTTTCTCTGGACTAATTTCGATATTGTTATATTGTTCGAATGAGTCCGCAAGATGGTTAGCTGCTTGCTTTCCTGTTAAGATGTTTCCGTATTTATGTAGTGCAATTTTTGCATGTTCTGTAAAGTGCTTTCTACATGATGAAGATCCCAGACGAGTTTTACCAGCGATCCGAAACATACAGCACATGAATGGCGAGAAGATACATATTAGGGTGTGACCCGGTGATGATGTTAGCATAGCAAATACACGGACTGACTGCGGTTAGGCCTAGGGTGGTCATGTTTTCTTCATGAGGGTCAAGAAGTTCATCCTTTCAATACGACCAAGCAGAATTATTCTACAATCACACCCCTCCCCCCCCCCCCCTCGCTTTGCACTCAAGCGTAGTCTATACACGTGCTACTACTTCTAGTGTACCCGACTGACTTTCGTATGTGAATTACGAGGGCGAGTCAATAAGTAAGTCACGGTTCTGTGGGATGGCAGGTCAGTGTAGTTGTATTTTCTACAGGTGTCATTAGGTGACAGCAATATCAAACTTTATATTCCCGTTCGTCAGGTGGTGCTAGGTGTCTCATGCGCATCGCACAAACAAAATGGCGACTGTACTTACGGAGTGTACAACCAAAGAGCAACGTGCTTTTGTGGTGTTTTTGTGGGCAAAAGGACTGCCTGCAAAGGACATTCATAAGGAAATGCTTCCTGTTTATGCTGACTACCAGCCCGAATCAAAGCAGTGCTTCAATGCAATGGAAACATCCTTCTTCGCCTTGTGTCCAAAATTTCAGGGATACGCCATCAGCAGGGAAGGTTATGCTGACTGTGTTCTTGGATTGTCAAGGAAGTGCTTTTAACCAATTTTAAGAAGAAAGGTGACAATGTGAATTCTGAATCGTACTGTTAAGTTCTATCAATGCTTCATGAGTGCAATTCGAAGAAAACATCCAGGACTGCTGACTAGAGGAGTGTTGCTTCTTCATGACAATGCCATACCACATAAGGCTTAATTAACTCAGGAGAAAATTAATCAACTAAGGTAGGAAGTTCTGGAACATCCACCTTACAGTCCCGACTTAGCCCCTAGCGGTTTCCACCTTTTTGGTCCACTGAAACCCTACCTTAGCGGGAGACATTTCGTGAATGACTGCCAAAGTTGAATGTGAAGTGAAAACGTGGTTTAGAAAACAGGGCATGCAGTTGTATGCAGCCGGTTTGGGAGGACTGATAAAACGATGTGACAAGTGCATCAATGTTGGTGGAAATTATGTTGAGAAATAAAGGGACAATGTATGTATAAAAATAAATTGTTTCAAGTTGTTATCATATTTAGTTAGTTTTTCTACAGCCATTTGCGACTTACTTATTGACTTCCCCGCATAGCTTTCCTTATTACGTGTCCCTTGCTATCAGGTAAACCGACCCCGATTTCTGAGATACTTGTAATTTATGTCTCCAAGTCAAGGACAAGAGGTCAACACTTTAATGCAACTGCCCGGTGTAGGGGTTCAACCTGCTATCTCGCATCAGCACACCGTAAGTTTAAGAACGAGCGTTTCTATCCTACTAGTGAACTGCAACAGCTGATGTTTGATAAACGATAGAAGGGTGAGCAACTCAACATTATTCAGTTCTCAGCATCAACAGTACACACTACATCCATCAAACTTTGACATGAAACAACCAACATATCATGTACAAACTAGTATAACACAACGCCCCAAATCGTTTGCTGATAACATTTAATAAGGTATAAATAACTGACTTTTGCAGAGTCCAACAACACATGTCAGGTGCAAGGACAGAGTTGATGCATGATGTAGTGACACTGAGAAATCAACAACAACAAGATGTGCTCGCGGTATTCATCTTCGTAATAAACATAGATAATAAATAGTGCTGCCTTATTTAACACGTTTGCATGCTGTAAAGACAGGTAATTTTATGTAAAGGTACTACTGAATACATGTAAATATTACCTAAAAAGTCACATCAGATTGCAGTGTAGGAACGCATTTGTTAGGTTTACAATGTTATTGAATCTACATTTGAACCCATTCTCATTATAAATGCATCTTAAACAATGTAAAACATGAACTTGATTCCCTCAATACAATAACACAACCCAAAGTAGACAACATTGGAGTCATTCCCCTGCAAACGAGGAACTTGTGGGAAATCAGAGACTGAATAACATCCTGTATGAGGAGGTCTCTTCTTAACCTTAAGACAAGCAAAACAGGAACAGACAGCTGAAGAAGCAAACCCACATGTTTTAATGCATAACTAGCCAGTGAGACAGGGTTGTGGTTGTGTTGAGTGATTTGTTTGAGAACAAGACGCAGAGTTGCTCTATTAATTTGACACATGGTAATATGACTATACTCTCGGCTGTGGAAGGCAAACGTGACAAGGAAGAGAACTGGATCATCGTACCCCAAGGAGTATATAAATCCCTAGAGTATTTCATGTCCCTATGGCAAGCACACTTTGCTACAGCAGATATGTTGTCTATAGCAGTTGTTTAATCTCCTTAATATACACACAATGGTGTCCTACTCATGACAGATGTAACTCAATGTGGGGAATACACCCAGCCTAGGCTAACAAAACCCAGCACTACCCCCATGAGACAGAATCATATTCTTGACATAAATTTGTCAGAACCCCGCACTAGGAGCAATTTATACAAGGTTAAAGTGAATATACATATACTTATGTGCACACAATGTCTCCAACACAATTGTCAATGTACAACTCTAGGCCATATTCGCCTTTGTGTCAATTACAACCACCAATGTTTATCCATTTAATCCAAACTTAACCATTTCAACATTTCACTGGTAATTCCTGCTTCACGCTATGTTGGTAGCTATTGCATAACTACTATGCCATTTTTCTAGCTAATGATCGAAACAGGTACCCAACAAGCACAATTTAACTTACATTCATCGTAAACAGCCATCGTCAGAATGCAGAACACTACAGCTATTGCTTAACTTGCAACATGTCACAGATCATGTGCACAACATGGGTGGCAGACACCAATGATCTAAATAAATGCAGGAGTCACAGCTGCTATTGAAAGTAGAATGCCAATGTTGCTGCATAGCTGACAGCATTTAGATTATTTTAATGTTTTCTCAATCGCTAATGGCGTTTTCCCTTTAATTAACAACAGAAATGATTGGGTGTTCCATTAATAGGTAACTATTTTATTAAATATTTCTGGTATTATCCAAGCCCACCTATATGGTTCTGGGGTCAGCAAAACCTAGCAACATGAATGGATGTCTCTGTGTGATAGTAATGGCAATCACTGTGGTCTTCTCCATGCACCCATAGACCCTTCCCTGAATATATTTGCATGAAGCAGTAGCCAATTACAGCTGCTGATATCATAGCAATTATTCTGAAGTGCAGTCAGTGTTGTTATGTCAGCAGAATATTCTTTATTCTGTACATGTTGGACAGTAAATGCTTAGTTGACACTTTACAAATTCCAGTAACATTCATCAATGTCTCCTATCTGTAGGTTACTGAGCGGACGATATTGACATGATCTTACCTTTGCCGTCCCCCACAGAAAATCAGTATCATTCCCCCAGTATCCAAGCATGTCATGTCAATGGAACACTTTATATATCTACCGTCGCACATAGATATTGACATATGCCTGGGGCATTGACATTGAGGTGAGTGACCTTGTAAAGGGGCTACGAGGAAAACAACCAGCCCTGAGAAATAATGGTGAGGGTGGATGCAGACCCCCCAGGGTGGATGCAGACCCCCCAGGGTGGATGGGGTGAGAGACAGATTAGTTTTGTGTGAAGACAGGGGACTTGAAGGACAGTTGATGTTTGGACTCCGAGCTGGTCGGTGGTCTAAGGAGAGGAGAGGAGTTAGTTAGAGAGCTCCGTCCTGTGTTGTGTTGTTCTTCCAGTTGTGAATGGAGGCCTAAACCCAGAGGGGGTTGAATAGTTAGTGGAGGCCTAGACCCAATGTGTGGATTGTATTGTGTGAGGTCCGGCCGTGGATAGTAGCTGGATAACTGTCTTGTAAATTTGAGATTAAGAAGGCCTTGAGAAGGCAGTGATGTGTGCTGGTTAAGTTGTGAGGAGGATATATATATATATATATATATATATATATATATATATATATATATATATATATATATATATATATATATATATATATATATATATATTCTGTGGATTATATTGTTTTCTGGATATAGAAATATGTTACATGTGTTCCGTGTTCCGTCTGCATTAAAGGATTATGTGCGCCAACTCAATCTTGTTCACTGACTGGTGGATGTGTACTGCGGGGGTGAGTTGTATTGTGGGACAGGTGGCTAGCTCAACTTACACTCCGTAGTGACATACAAAGAACATTGTAACCTAGACAACGACCATCTCACTCGATTATTATTAAGGACATCGTGAGAGATAAGAACAAATTAATGAATAAATTAAACATCACCAAAAGTACAATAGTATTGTTTGATTGACTGATATTCACATTCATAGAGGGACAGAAAAGACATTTGATCTGTGGTTATCTGAATATGCACCAGCATGATAAGTATGAGCAAGAAACATCTCTTATCCACACACACACACACACACACACACACACACACACACACACACACACACACACACACACACACACACACACACACAATAAAAAATGTACAAGTACTAGAAGCAGTCACTGAGTGTTACACCGGACTGGTCACTGTCGTGTCCTCCTTTAAAGTGTCGTCCCTGGAGTGAAGAGAGTCAACACCCACATTATAATATATTTTTTTCCCTTATCAATATCCTGGAGAATCCACCAGCTTCCGTCCAACACACTCCATCAGCCCGTGGACACCTTTTCCTGTCACTCTCTCACTGTCGTACTATGCCCCCTCTTATACTTCCCCAACGCAACATACTCAACAACTCTTGCTTCTAAAAATTAATAACGATTAATTCATTAAAAGAAAAGTGTAACGTATATGAGACGTGTATGCGAAGAAAATGTGTGTCGTGTATTATAACAGGAAATGTATGTGTCAGCCCTCAAAGTTCAGGATCATAGTGTACACATCATGGCAAGGATCACACGACATCACAAGACTCATCACAAGGGACCTCACCGAAGTCGTGTCCTTCTCTCCAGACATGTCCTCCTCCAGGAACTCTGATGACCATGAGATCTGAATCCCATGTAAATATATAATCCGTGGAAAATACTATTATTGTTCCTAACGCAACTGTTCCTAATAGTTTATAGAAATTCCGGCTTCATAATTCCGGCGTAGTGAAACAAACCCGGAACACTGTCCTATGAACAGGACTTTTTGTCTCTTGCTAAATGTTCTCTAGTCCTCAATATTAAAAAGTTATTGTCTATACTCCAATAGAGTCCGTTATTTTTGTTCTAGTCATAAGTGAACTGAATATCCATCACTACTGGTGTGTTAAAACTGGTATACCTAAACTCCTTCGGTATTTATCCTGTAGGATACATATACCATTCAGCTCCACTGAGCAATGTTGATCATCTTCCTCTAGCATAATCTCTGTTGTACAATTGCTGGCCAATCTTCCTGCGCCAAACTTTATCCGGGATCAGATTGTCTCTTGGTTTCATGTTCTTCATTCCAATCCAGAGGTAACCTTATGCAACACTGCAGTTAGATCAAATTACATCTACTCTTGCCATGACAGGCACGTGTAAAATTAAATTAACTCAATTCGCACACGGTAGACGTTTTCCATCAGAACCACAGTGCCGAAGCACGTCTTCTACAATCCAAGGTTTGCGATCAACTCCCCATCTCCAATCATGATTTTTGGCCAAACCTCTAAAATTGGTCACGTGACATGGTTGTTGTCCTCCAGGTGTTATTTGGGCATATCATCCATTGTCAAGAATCGATTTTCCCTTGCCTAGTCACTGTCAAAGTTGTCATCACTTGTTTTGACTCCCCAAACAAACTAACTGAGTTACTGTATACTCCCAACAACAGTTTTCAATAACAAGCCGTCAATCTTCTGTCGACTGGTGACAATCACCGCTGCCATTTCTGTTTGATTTCTGGAAACTCTAATGACAGACGGACTGTTTACTTCCGAGCTGAGTACTTCCGCTTCCAATCCGACTTGTTTATAATCTGTCAAAGCGATGCAGGGATTTGTCTCACTCACCACCGAATGTTCCCCTGTTGTCGACCCAATGTAACCCCGTGCAGCTGCAACTATTTACCGTCCTGGGGTTTAACATCCGATTTGTTTTTTCTGTTAGTTAACATAGTTGTCGCTGGCAGATAGTCCGTTTTATCAGAAAGCCTCTATAATAATCAGCTGGGTAAACGCACGGTTTTATTTTGTGACAGTCACACCAGGCAGCAATACATTTTTCCATATGCGTGATTGAATTAAGTACCACGTTTACTTTTTCCTGAACCAGTGTTCTGTCATAACAGGTCATCTGGTCTCAAAAACTGGCGTGAAGTTTCTTTAACATTCTGTGTCTGCATACGTCTAGCATTGTGACTGCCAATAAATGTATTCTGTGAACGTAAATGATCCATAAATATGTATCACGATTCGCACTTGCGTGGCGCTGTCAAGAAAAAGTTACCTGAACAGTTCAAGAAGTCTGATTCGGGGAAAGAAAAGGTACGTGACAAGGCCAACACCAAGAAACACCAGACTCACAAGATGTGCAGCGTTGGAGCCGCCAAAATCGTAAAGAAGACGAGTGGAAAGTACCTGCCTGCGAGCTGCAGCAAAGAACCTGAAACTATAGACACCTCAATCCTCAATGGAAGCTACCACGAGGAAGATCGACGACAACCCATCATAGTCAAGAGCCAAGGAGGCTGAGAAGAAGGAGGAGAAAGACACCAGAGTCAGAAACACCGACTCAAAGACTGTCATATGGGTTGTCAAACGTATACAAGTGGAGCTGTCAGACAAACAAATCCTGAAGCAGCTACAAGAAGAGAATCTCCATATCCGAATCTTGAGTTCGGAGCGGATCCTGAGCGTACTCCAAGATCCCTACTACGCTGGCATGGTGACGACTGGGGGAAGTGAGATGCCAAGCTAAGTATCGATAAACCAGAAAGTACAACAACCTGAAAGATTCATACCAAGAATCACTCAATGTTCAAGATGCCAGAGGGCCGGCCACAGCAGAGCAACATATCGCAGTAAGACAGAGATCTGCCGATTCTGCGCCGATCACCACGCCTTCAGGGAGTGTTCGCTGGCCAAACAGGACACAGACTTCCGAGCAACCAACAACAAGAGAAAGTGCGCCACCTGCCTAGCAAGCATGGAGCAAGATACTTGGGCTGTCAGTACCTACAAAGACACTGTGACGTCTTAAAGATCACCATTACCACAAAGACACCATACAAGGAAGCAATGCGGAGGTGCGAGACAGTCACGTGCATCTCGCAAGCGGAAAGATCTCAACTACAAAGCCTGATAGACGAGCTGATAAATACAATCAATCTACTTCAAACACCGGCACAAACCAGAGACAATGAAAAACCGCTTACTGAAATAAAGGATATCCAACAAACCATCAAACAAGAGGTGGAGCACATGATACAGACGACAAAGAAGAGTGAAGAAATTCTACGAGACATCAAAGCCGAGAGAGAAATGCTAAAAACTAAAAGGGAGCCAACCCAAATCAAACCAGCAGAAGAAACGGACAAATAATAAGAGAAGCCGCAAGATGAAACCCAACAAGAAAACATCGAAAAGCTTCTAAAGACAATGCACATAAAAAAGGAGGCAAATAGATGCATGATGGAGCCAAACCACAGACCAATCAGAAACAGCAAGCTAAAGTCAGGATTCCAGCCACGAAGCCCAAGCAGCTCAAGGGGAAACCGGAATCCCATCAGAGACCTGAAGAAAGCCCAGAGGAGGTTATCGACACACGTGAAGACAACCGGTGCCAAGAACAGAAAGACAAAGAAGCCTTAACTCCCGCAGAGTATTGGGAAAAAATATGAGGAGGATAGATACTTCGAGAGGGAACGGCAAAGAAGAATACGAGCAGGTAAATGGGTCTACGAATCACCATTTTCCACCAGACGTATCTACCCAAGCGACACGCACAAGTAGCCAACAGAGACTTGCTGACGTCATAGACACAAAAGAATATACAACCAGTCCGATTCAGGACTAACTCGTAAGAGCGCACAGACAGAATCAGGATAAAATCCACATAACCACAGATCGCAACTCTAACCACGGCTGAAAGAAGCAGGTTGAACGAGACCGAATTTGGAATTTTTGTTTTTGAACCAAATCAAGTCAAGTAAATGGGCTTCCCCAAACCAAGTCCTGAAGCGAGTGGGTACCTTTACCCACAACTGAAGATTTACACGTTTAAAAATGGCGCAAATACCTCTTTGTTTGATCAAGATCGCCAATATTAGAAATGCATTGATCTCTGTAATTGCTATATGAGTTAGTTCGTTCGTATTATGAGTCAATCTGGGTTCTTAGTTATGGATAGAAATATGGGTTTTTGATTTATTCAAAAGTATCCTTTTTTTTTTTTTGCTGGAGTCATAAAAATGCAACTCATATGATACCATATGCCTTTTTAAAATATTTTTTTATTAGAGATCCATGATGAAATTGAGTTGCTCAATATGGAATTAAAATTGACATAAGTATGATTTTTTTTTTTTTTTATTTGGGTTGGATAATCGCTGTGGCTGGAACTATTTGTGGTGTAATTCATTGCCTGGAATCAAAAAGAGAAATATCCTGGGAAAAATCTTTCTATCCTATTTCTTTCTTGATAAGCGAGGAGAATGTTTGGGGTACTTTCTCTCTTTTCTCTTCTTATTCTTCTTTCTTAGCTGTGAACCGAACGCACTTGACGTTGCGCTTCTTCTAACACTAGCTCCTAAGTATAGGGAAAATATGTATCCCCTTACTACATTCATTTACTTCGTTTACATACATACATACATACATACTACATACATACATACATACATACATACATACATACATACATACATACATACATACATACATACATACATACATACATACATACATACATACATACATACATACATACTACATACATACATACATACATACATACATACATACATACATACATACATACATTACATACATACATACATACATACATACATACATACATACATACATACATACATACATACATACATACATACATACATACATACATACATACATACATACATACATACATACATACATACATACATACATACATACATACATACATACATACATACATACATACATACATACATACATACATACATACATACATACATACATACATACATACATACATACATACATACATACATACATACATACATACATACATACATACATACATACATACATACATACATACATACATACATACATACATACATACATACATACATACATACATACATACATACATACATACATACATACATACATACATACATACATACATACATACATACTACATACATACATACATACATACATACATACATACATACATACATACATACATACATACATACATACATACATACATACATACATACATACATACATACATACATACATACATACATACATACATACATACATACATACATACATACATACATACATACATACATACATACATACATACATACATACATACATACATACATACATACATGCATACATGCATGCATGCATGCATGCATGCATGCATGCATGCATGCATGCATACATACATACATACATACATACATACATACATACATACATACATACATACATACATACACACACACATACATACATACATACATACACACGCACGCACGCACGCACGCACGCACGCACGCACGCACGCACGCACGCACGCACGCATGCATGCATACATACATACATACATACATACATACATACATACATACATACATACATACATACATACATACATACATACATACATACATACATACATACATACATACATACATACATACATACATACATACATACATACATACATACATACATACATACATACATACATACATACATACATCAATCAATCAATCAATCATGTGCCATGCCGGAAAGCGTGGGCGGTCATGATTCGCCATTTCACTCGATCACCAGAGTCGTGGATCAGCTCAGTGTTCCTGTCTCGTCCATGCCATGTGACCAAGCCATCCAGGTATTTTCCTCTCGGTCTTCCTCTTGGTCTGTTCCCTTCGATCTTGCCAGCTGTCACTAAGTTCTCCAGTCCATTTCTTCTCATAACATGTCCAAAAAATTTTGACTGTCTACGTCTAATTTCTCTAATCAATCTACGATTTTCATTTGTCTCTTGTAGTACTTGGTCATTGGTTTTTCTATCTGTCCATGGTATTCTTTGCATTATCCTCAGAAACCACATTTCTGCGGCCATCAGATGTTTTTCAGCTTCACTGCACATTGTCCAAGTTTCACATCCATACAAAAGAACAGGCTCTATGTATCCCCTCAACACTCTTTTTCTCGTTTCAATTGACATCATTTTATTGGTCAGAATGTTTTTCATCTTGCTAAAGGCTACTTTCGCAATGGCGATTCTTGTTCTAATCTCTTCAAGGCATCTGCCATAAGATGTTATGACTGTTCCGAGATAATTGAACCTTTGTAGAAAGAAAGGGTACAGTAAATGCTGTATATATACTGCGAACAGTTATTGAACGTGCTTTAGAAGTAAACAAGGATATACTTCTTTGCTTTATTGACTACACAAAGGCTTTTGATAGAGTTAGACATGTCAACATTGTGGATATGCTTGCAGATCTACAAATTGATGGGAAAGACATTAGACTTATAAAAAACATATATTGGAAACAACAAGTTGCCATAAGGATTGATAATGAAGTAGGACAATACCAACCTATTAAGAGAGGTGTTAGGCAGGGATGTGTAATGTCTCCAGATCTTTTTTCCCTATACAGTGAAAATATTTTCAGAAATGTAGAAGACCTAAATGGAATCAGCATTGGAGGACGAAACATAAATAAACATTAGATATGCAGATGATACAGTATTGATTGCAGACAATGCACAGGATCTGCAACAATTAGTAGACGCTACACAGTGAGCAGCTGGGGTTGGAATTAAATTTTAGGAAGACACAGGTTATGGTCGTCACTAGGAAGAACGAAGTACCACAATGTAATATACAAGTAAATGGGAATATTCTTCAACAAATGATGTAGAGATAGCAGGTGCGTTTGTGTAACTAATAGGAGACTACGCTGATTTTACGAGCATGGTTGAATGAGGATTAGCCGCCTGCGCTCATCGCCCACTAACAGAGTAAAACACCGGCCACCTAATCCTCCGTGCATTTAGACCTACATCATATGATGGTTCTATAACATCACAGACCTACATCGTGTGATGGTTCTGTCACATCACAGACCTACATCAAGTGATGGTTCTATCACATCACAGATCTACATCATGTGATTGTTCTATAACATCATATACCTACATCGTGTGATGGTTCTGTTACATCACAGACCTACATCATGTGATGGTTCTATCACATAACAGACCTACATAGAGTGATGGTTCTATCACATCACAGACCTAGATAGTGTGATGGTTCTATCACACCACAGACCTACATCGTGAGATGGTTCTATCACATCACAGACCTATATCGTGTGATGGTTTTATCACATCACAGACCTACATCATGTGATGGTTCTATCACATCACAGACCAACATCATATGATGGTTCTATCACATTACAGACCTACATCATGTGATGGTTCTATCACATCGCAGACCTACATCATGTGATGGTTCTATCACATCACAGACCTACATCATGTGATGGTTCTATCACATCACAGGCATACATTATGTGATGGTTCTATCACATCACAGACCTACACCATGTGATGGTTCTATCACATCACAGACCTACATCATGTGATGGTTCTATCACATCACAGACCCGACATCATGTGATGGTTCTATCACATCACATACCTACATCATGCTGTGGTGGTTCTGTCACATCACAGACCCATAGTCGTTCCTGCTCAGGGGACATGTTTTCACTGTTAATTTACAACAAAAGTTAGTTGCATATCTTTTAACAGGATGTCGCAGCCAACCCCAGCATTGTTTGGCTGTTTGTAATTTCTTTTGCAAGTTTACATTCAGTAGTTTGCCACTGCTTTCTGAATGACCAGCACTCATACCAGTGCATGAAATTATCAACGTGAGACTATCTGCTGCCAAATCGCCTGCAGCTGTGTTTCGAACCCAATATGAAGGATTACGAATTGTGTTTGTAACCCCTTCATCACAGAGCATTATTTTACAAGGGAACTCTTTAATAATGGGGTTTCTGTGTCACAGTTGTCTTCATTCGTAATTTTGCCTGTTAGTAAATATTTTCTTTAGTGTCAAACTCAAAACAATAAATGTTGCATGTCCGTTGCTGGATGCTGCATTCAACCCCAGGTTGATTTTATAAGCGATTTTACATTCTGTAGTTTGCCACCACCAATTTTTACACCGTTCAATTATCTGTAAGTTATTTCGCTCGGCCTTCAGAGAAGTAAAGTCCTGTCCACTGCTTTCTTAGCCTGAATGTTATTTATTTGCAGAGTTCATCTTGTTGCGACTAGTTATCTCGGCACACGAGTAATACTTTTCTATACTCTTAGTTCATATGGTTAGGTAATTTATCTCTGCACAAGTAAAGTGCCTTTTAAACTTCTCAGGGTATGTCAGGAGACTTTACGTGGAACCTGTTTGAGATAGATAACCATGTGATATCAGACTGACTCAGACTAATTTTTATGTGAGAGTATGCCTCCGGCCGTACTCAGACTGTACCGAACGATACTCTGACATAAGACATATGAGTTCATTAAATTCTAGACGATTAGATAAAAGAAGGAAATAGTAACGGCAAAGCCCAGACACCCAATTCCTACGATCACACACGCCAGTTCACTATGCTAGATTACTAAGCTAAAACTCTATTACCTTATACTATCTATTGTAGTCCATGAATTGAATCACAAAAGCACATAAGCACAAATGCCCCATTGCCTCTAAGCAATTCGGGACATTGTATTTCTCTTCCTTAATAAGGACGAATAGATAAAACACTCCTGCTAGATGGAATAGTTGGTAGCACACTAAACCAAAACATGTTTCTCAACCATTTATAATTTGGCTCATATTCTCCGTTCTTTTGATTTTCATACATCAACAACCGAATTTATCGTTACTTCAAACGTTTTCTGATCGTCTCCCGTTTTCCCACATCAAAGGTTAGTGAAATTGCTTTATCGCTCTTGTCCGCTAGTTCCCGTTTTCTCCGCTAGTTCCCGTTTTCCCCGCTCATCGTACATCAAACATTTCCGACTCTTTGATCGAGGACTCCGTTTTTAACAACCAAACGATCGTAGCAATCTCGCGCGCCGTTGTATGTCCTCTGAAACATTCGGTCAATGACCCTTACAACAACTGTCTCTGTCTTCTTTTACCATTCGGTCAATGACCATCACTCTGTCCTCACTCATCAGGTCAATGTCCTTCAGGATTTCACGACAATGATATCCCTCTATAATTTTCACATTGGAACTTGTCTCCTTTCTTAAAGATTGGTATCAATAATGACTCTTTCCAGTCATGGAGTAGTTCTTCTGTCCTCCAGATTTTTATTATTAGTTCGTATAACTTTAGATGTAATGCATGGCCACCTGCCTTTATAAATTCAGCAGCAATTCCATCACGCCAGTTGCCTTATTATTTTTAAGTCGTGTTATTACATGTAGGATTTCTTCAAAAACAGATTCTTCAATTTGTGGTTCACACGTTAGAACCTCTTCCTGTGGGAAAGTGCTTCTTGGAGCTTCACAATCAGAATGTCCTGTTTGGGGGTTTCTTCTATGACATCTTCCAGATCATTATAAAAGTCTTCTTTAAAATCATCTTCTTTCTCTTCAGTAGGTGCATGTACATTAATAATCGTTATATTTTTCCATTTACCCTTTATTCGTAATTTACTAATCCTGTCATTAACAGCTTTAAAATTTAAAACGTTGCCCCATAAGTCTTTTTTTTTTTGGTGACAAATCCTGTTCCTAATTCGTGTTTATTTTGTGTTTCCTCCATATATTATAATCATTCCATTTTGCTCTAAAGTACCCTCTCCTGGCCACCTTATTTCTTGAATTGCTGTTATATCCATTTGATATTCAACCAGCTCCCGGGTTAGTTCTTCGGCTCGATATAGTGTCCGTACATTCCATGTTCCAAATCTTGGTCTGAAATGTTAACTTCTCGTTCAGAATGCTGTGGCAAACTACAGAATGTAAAATCGCTTATAAAATCAACCTGGGGTTGAATGCAGCATCCAGCAACGGACATGCAACATTTATTGTTTTGAGTTTGACACTAAAGGAAATATTTACTAACAGGCAAAATTACGAATGAAGACAACTGTGACACAGAAACCCCATTATTAAAGAGTTCCCTTGTAAAATAATGCTCTGTGATGAAGGGGTTACAAACACAATTCGTAATCCTTCATATTGGGTTCGAAACACAGCTGCAGGCGATTTGGCAGCAGATAGTCTCACGTTGATAATTTCATGCACTGGTATGAGTGCTGGTCATTCAGAAAGCAGTGGCAAACTACTGAATGTAAACTTGCAAAAGAAATTACAAACAGCCAAACAATGCTGGGGTTGGCTGCGACATCCTGTAAAAGATATGCAACTAACTTTTGTTGTAAATTAACAGTGAAAACATGTCCCTGAGCAGGAACCGACTATGGGTCTGTGATGTGACAGAACCACCACAGCATGATGTAGGTATGTGATGTGATAGAACCATCACATGATGTAGGTCTGTGATGTGATAGAACCATCACATGATGTAGGTCTGTGATGTGATAGAACCATCACATGGTGTAGGTCTGTGATGTGATAGAACCATCACATAATGTATGCCTGTGATGTGATAGAACCATCACATGATGTAGGTCTGTGATGTGATAGAACCATCACACGATGTAGGTCTGTGATGTGATAGAACCATCACACTATCTAGGTATGTGATGTGATAGAACCATCACACTATGTAGGTCTGTGATGTGATAGAACCATCACATGATGTAGGTCTGTGATGTGATAGAACCATCATATGATGTTGGTCTGTGATGTGATAGAACCATCACATGATGTAGGTCTGTGATGTGATAAAACCATCACACGATATAGGTCTGTGATGTGATAGAACCATCACACGATGTAGGTCTGTGGTGTGATAGAACCATCACACAATCTAGGTCTGTGATGTGATAGAACCATCACACTATGTAGGTCTGTGATGTGATAGAACCATCACATGATGTAGGCATGTGATGTAACAGAACCATCACACGATGTAGGTATATGATGTTATAGAACAATCACATGATGTAGATCTGTGATGTGATAGAACCATCACTTGATGTAGGTCTGTGATGTGACAGAATCATCACACGATGTAGGTCTGTGATGTTATAGAACCATCACATGATGTAGGTCTAAATGCACGGAGGATTAGGTGGCCGGTGTTTTACTCTGTTAGTGGGCGATGAGCGCAGGCGGCTAATCCTCATTCAACCATGCTCGTAAAATCAGCGTAGTCTCCTATTAGTTACACAAACGCACCTGCTATCTCTACATTTTTTTTTTTTGGTTGACATTTATTATTGGATGGGAATGTCGTGTCCTCCTTTACAGTGTCGTCCCTGGAGTGAAGAGAGTCGACACCCACATTATAATATTTTTTTCCCTCTCAATATTCTGGAGAATCCACCAGCTTCCGTCCAACACACTCCATCAGCCTATGGACACCTTTTCCGATCACTCTCTCTCACTGTCGTACTATGCCCCCTTCTCATACTTCCCCAACGCAACGTATTCAACAACTCTTGCTTCTAAAAATTAATACAGCTTAATTTATTAAAAGAAAAGTGTAACGTATATGAGACGTGTATGCGAAGAAAATGTGTGACGTGTTCTATAAAGTGTGTAGAATCGGACTCTCAGACAACAACCGGGTCAGCTGATCCTAGCAAGGATAGACCACAGCACGTTACGTCAGAACAGGTACATCTCACCCAGTGCCGAAACCATCTTGCCGGATACTGACTTGCCTCTGTAGACCTCTGGTAATCCCATTTCATGATCATCCGAAATAGACACCGGTGGTATTAACAGTTAATCATGGACCGGTTGCACCCTACACAATGTCCGTTCCTATCGTTCCTAAAAAAATGCACAAGTCCTTTGTAGTGTGTACACAGTTATTAATGTTAATTGTTAATGTACTTGATCCTCACTCGTGTCTATCTAGCCTCAAGTATCATGTCTTGTGTTCTATTACACGAGATTATATCACACTAGGTAACTATTATAATTAATGTTCTCGGTTAGTTACTACTGTCTGATGCTGTGTGGGGCATCAAGTAATCATCACCCTCTTTGGTGAATCATCTTCCTTCTAGCTTTAGTTACGTTCTGTACGAAACTTTATTGACTGTTCCACTGGTGTTCTTCCGAATGGGATTTGAACCTTTCCTAAAAACTTGTTGAGTTTCCTCGGATCTGGTAGGGAACCTAGGATAGAAACAACACATCTGGTGATAGTACTAGTCACTGATCCTACCGGCTGAGTGTAAGCCTATTGCCTTGCTTAATGATCTTTAGCTAACTAAACTTTGTCATAGAGCAGATTAGCTACCCACCTAGGGCCGAATCAGCTATGACAAAGGAAAGACCCATAAACAGAGTGCAACCTCAGTATTCTATTCACCTTAGCAGAGCCAATATCACTATTCTACTCTAACTAGTTTCCACTAACAGTGCTAATCATCACACTATAGTTTTTAACAAGGCTACAGTCTATATTAATTAGAACTAATAAACTATATTGACTACCTTATGCAAAACCGCCTCATTCCCGGGATGGCTACTACACTTTGCCATAACGACACATGCTAGTTAATGTTAAATTTATCTAACACTGTAGAGCTCTCCCACAAACACGTCCATCATAATCCACGGTTTTGGTCAACTCTGTTTCTCCCAATCATGGTTTATGGCAAAACCTCTAAAATGGTCACGTGACATGGTTGATGTCCTGCAAGTGTTATTTGTGGGCATATCATCCATTGTCAAGAATCGATTTTCTCCTGTCTAGTCACTGTCAAAGTTGTCATCACTTGTTTCGACTCCCCCAACAAACTAACGAGTTACTGTATGATCCCAACAACAGTTTTTCCCAACAAGCTGCCAGTCTTCTTGATGTTCCGGAAACTAAGAATTGACAGAGGTACTGTTTACTTCCGTGCTGAGTACTTCCGTTTTCCCTCTGATCTGTTTATGACTTGTCAAAGCGATGTATGATTCAGCGCACTCACTTCCTCTATACATCTGCCACTGTTAATTTTGTCCGACAGGTGATGGCCAACATCCGATTGCCACTATGATCCCACGGCTTCCATCTGTATTCAAATGTTGATAAACTGTCAAGGCGATGCCGGGATTCGTCTCCCTCACTTCCGAGTGTTGCCAATCCGTCAACCAGATGTACAAGTACAGCTGTTATTTATGCCCGACCTGTTTGGGAACACGTGCAGCCACAACTATGAATGTTTTCTCTGTATTAGTTGAAACACTTGTCGCTTAGCAGATAGTCCGTTTTATCAGAAAGCCTCTATAATAATCAACTGGTTAAACACACGGTTTTATTTTGTGAGATAGGCCCCCTCTTAAGAGAGTAGTCCATCTCACTCTTCTCCACCGTGAGTTTAATCCAGATGATTCATTCTTCTTCTTCAGGAGCTGGGTGTCTTGACAAGAAATCCGCTCCAACATTTTCCTTCCCAGGAATGTACTCCACTGTGAAATTATAAGGTTGAAGTAACAACGACCACCGCATCAACCGGGCGTTGAGCTTCTGAGAAGTAGCTAGGAACATCAGGGGCTGATGATCCGACTGGACTCGAAACTTAACTCCATACAAATATGGCTGAAATTTTTGCACTGCCCATACGAGGGACAAACACTCTCTCTCGACAGTTGAATAATTCCTCTCCGCCTGTAGAACTTTCTTATTTGCGTATGCTACAGGTTTCAAAACCGAAGCATCGTCTTTTCCTTCCTGTAACAAAGCGGCTCCAATTCCAATCGCACTCGCATCTGTTCTCAACACAAATTGTTTGGAAAGGTCAGGGAGCTGTAATACAGGTTTGCTGACCAAGGCCTCCTTTAACTGACTATAGGCATTCTCACATTCTGGTGTCCAAATGATTTGGTCCGGGAATCCTTTTTCAAGGTTTCCGTCAACGGAGCTCCCAGTTCAGTGAAATGTGGGATAAATTTGTGGTAGAACCCACACAACGAGAGAAAAGATCGCACATCCTTCTTCGTTTTTGGCCTTGGTGCATTTCTGATTTTCTCCAGGTTCTTCTCTTCTGGGACAATGTGTCCTGGAGTGATGGTGTGACCTAGAAATTCCAGAGTCTGGTAACCAATCATGCACTTGGTTGGACGAGCAGTAAGCCCTGCTTCCTTGAGCCTATTAAACACTCTCTCCAAGGATTGTAAGTGGTCATCCAAGCTGTCACTGGAAATCAGAATATCATCCATGAATGAGATGATGGACGGATCCTGTAACGGATCTAGTAAAGTCCTCATCATGCGTGTAAACACACTAGGTGCATTGCTGAGTCCAAAGGGCATGACCTTGAATTCGTAGTGTCCACTGGGTGTACTGAAAGCCAACAGTGGTCGAATCTCCGGTTTGACTGGTATCTGATAGTACCCCCGACTCAGATCCACCTTTGAAAAGTACCGAGCCTTATGGAGCCTAGCGAATAGCTGAGTTGGATTCGGCAAAGGTTCCACCTGAAATTGTGTGTGACTGTTCAGAAGTCGGTAGTCTATACACAACCGGTGTTCTCCACTTGGTTTCCGTAACAAAACTACCCCTGCATTGTATGGGGATGTGGATGGTGCAATCACGTCATCCTCCAGCAGTTTTTGTATTTCCTCCTCCAGGGCCTTTTCTTTAGAGAATGGCACTGGGTAAACCTTTTGGCGAACAGGCTCCGGTGTGGTCAAAGTCATCTCGAACTCAACCAACCTCGTTCGTCCTGGTTTATCAGTCAGTATCTCCTTATGAGACTTGAGAACCTGGGTTATCCTTTCCCTCTCCTGGGAGGTCAGATCAGGGTTCACTTGCACATCCCTATAGGTTTCCTGGTGTATCAAGGGATATTCCCTGCCCTCGCTGGTTCCCACTTCTGTCTCCACTGCAACTGCCATTGCCATGAGGTGAGCTGCCTTGTCTCCGGGTCTCTCTTCGTATTTCCGCAAGAGATTGATATGGAAAATCTTCGACTTTCCCCGGATCCGGATCTGATAGTTGGTTCTGGATATCACCCTTTCCACGGGAAATGGTCCTTGCCAACCTATCTCCAGTTTGTTGTTTCCCGTTGGGAGTAGCAACAAGACTTTATCTCCCACCTCTAGAGATCTTTCTTTAGACCTACGGTTGTAGTAAGCCGCATGTCTTTTCCTGGCCTTTTTCAAGTTTTGATTTGCCAGAGTCCATCCCTTGTGGAGTTTTTCTTTCAGTTCCTCCACGTATTTATAGGATGAGATCACTTCTTCTGACGTCCCCTCTTCAGTCCAACTCCTCAACATGGCTTCCAACGGTCCTTTGATTGGACGACCAAACAGCAACGTAGCGGGTGGTAGTCCTGTTGAGCCATGAGGAACTTCCCGATAGGCAAAGAGTGCTGCTGGGATATATTCATCCCACCTATCAGGTTTTTCCTGCGCTAGTTTCCTGAGCATTGTCATCAACGTGCCGTTGAAACGCTCCACTTGTCCATTGGCTTGAGGGTGGTAAGGGCTGGTATGTATGTGGTTAGAGTGAAACACCCTAAATACCTCCTCCATGAGTTTTCCACAAAACTGAGATCCATTGTCCGTCAGAATTTGATCCGGAAAGCCTAATCTGGTAAAGGCCTCCATCAGTGCGTCCGCCACTCTTTTCGAGTCAATCGTGGTCAACGGTATGGCTTCACCCCACATTGTACAGCAATCCACCATGGTGAGTATATACATGTTCCTCTTCCTAGTCCTGGGAAGTGGACCCACGATATCGATGGCTACCCTCTCGAAAGGAGAGTTCATGATGGGCATCTCACCCAACACCACCGGTGCTGTCCAGTGTTTCGGTGCCACCCTCTGGCACTCAGGGCATGACTTCACATACCGACGCACATCATCTGTCATTCCCGGCCAATAGTAGTGGCAGGAAATCCGCTGCATGGTGGCGGCAATACCCATGTGTCCACTAAAGGAGATGGTATGCCCCATATGAAGAATCTGGGACCGGTGAGCTTTCGGGACGACCAACTGACCGTATAGGTTGTCTCCCCTTCCTGCTCTCCTGTAGAGTATCCTATTCTTCATGTAGTACTGCCCCCGTCCTGGTGGATCAGCACTTTTCTGCAGCTTTTTGTAGCAAGGACGTAAAGTATCATCCTCACTCTGGGCAGTTCGTAGCTCCCCCGGCATTGGGTTAGTCACAATTGCGTCTGCCTCTTCCGTTTTCGTCTGAGAGCGAGTCTGCATTGCTCCCATATGGATTGGCTCCCTGGGCATTCCCAGAAAGACATACCGGCAACCTAGGATGACCGGAAAAATGGGATCGGTCAATACAGCGGCCTTGATGGTGCCGGTGACGTACCTTGACCGAATCTCCACATTAGCAATAGGCAACTTCATGACCACAGCACTCTTCTGTGCAGGCTGTATCTCCAAGGTCTCACCTGTGAATTGTTCTGGATGTATCAGATCCGCAGAAATCATGGCCTCCCCGTCCAGTCCTGTGTCGTATAAACACTCCACTTGACGACCGTTAACCTCTACCAATTCCACTACAGGTGGTTTTTCCTGGTCTGGAGTCTCTTCCTCGGCCTCGACCTGTTCGGTGGGCTCCACCTTAGGTTTCCCGGGGCACACGACGAATTGAGTGTCTCCTGACTTTCCTCTGCAGTCAATAGCATTGTGCGTGTTTGACTTGCATTGGTTGCACCATTTCCCTGTCCTAGATTTTCTATTGTCGGACTTGAGTGAGCTCTCCTGGTGGCGAGCTTCCTTGTTGACCTTGGCATTTTCCGTGACAACCTCCTTGGAAGTCACTTGACATGCTGCGAAGTGAGGGTTCTTAGCCTTCGATTTGCAGTCCCTCGTATTGTGAGAGGGTGACTTACAAATTGAACACCACTTCTCCGACCACGGTCGTTTAGGTGTAGAGCTTGAAGTGCTCTTGCTTCCCTCCTTCTTCTTCTCTGAACTATCCTCTGATTTTTGCACATAAGGTTCCCACTTTTTGGTTCCTGAGTTTTTGGCTTTCTTCTTGTCATGTTTCTCTTGACTTTTGGTGTTGGTGGAAAGGTTTTCCCCTGCCTCCCCATGTACCTCGACGAACCGTTCTGCTAATTTAGTCACGAGGTCAATACGTTCCGCTCCTTGTTCTCCCAGGAACGTCCTGAGAGGTTTAGACATTTGCTTCTTCAGCTGGTCGACCACCATGAGCTCTTCCAGACTCTCATAGTCATGTGCGAACCCAGCCAAATCCATCCACTTATGGAGATACGATTTAAGACGCAAACTGTAGGCGGCAAACAACTCTCCCTGGTTCTCGTTTCGCTGCTCGAAATTTTTTCCGGTAGGTATGTGACGTAACCTCGAATCGTTTCAGCAGAGCCGTCTTTAACTCGTCATAATTGTTCTCATGTCCTGGTGGCAGGCGAGAATAAACCTCGTAACCGGTCCCGCGTAAACCCTGGGATAGCTTGAGATTCCATTTGTTACGCTCCAGACCCATAGCAACTGACATAGCCTCGAAGCGTTGAAGGTACTGGTCAATCTTCTCTTTGTCCTCCTCGTAGACCGCTAAAGGAAACTTCATAGCATGGTACCCATGTCCACCTACTGGTGTTGAGCCTGGGATGGAGGAACCTCCAACTGCTCCCTCAGTTTCTCCATTAGATTGACTCTTCAACTCGAGTTCCCTCATCCGGTACTCGTGCTCCCTTTTCTGAGCTTCTTGTTCAGCTTCCAGTTTCCTAGCTGTTTGCTCAGCTTCAAATTTCTTAGCTGCTTGCTCAGCTTCCAATTCCATCCTTCTCAATTCCAACTCGGCCTTTCGATCTTCCCTTTCTGCTTGACGATACTCTCTCTCCACTTCCTGTATGTAATCCGTTAGAGCAGACCCCGACAATCCCATGTCTTCCCCCTTTGCCTTTAATTCTGCTGTGCTAAGTTTAGGGGTGGCCATTTTACAGAGAGGTAAGCTAGCAGGTCGAGTACAATATAACTGCAAATTACTATACAGATATATGAACAAGTACTATAAATCTAGATATTACCACACACAGCACATTCACTCAGTGACAAGAGTAGAATCAGGACCACAGACCTATGCAGACGTGTGAAGTGTGAACAGGTAAGATATTTGTCCTAACCCCTATCCACATTCACTCTAGCTGGATTCTCCAATATGATATCTCCCTCTTATAACTAAGGATCCCGTGTCAAAAGACCCCGTTGTCAGAAGATCCCACTGTCAAAGGTTCCTGCTTGCAGGAGATCTCGCTGTCCAAGGATTCCGTTTACGGGAGATCCCGCTGTCCAAAGATCACGTTTACGAGAGATCCCGCTGTCCAAGGATTCCGTTTACGAGAGATCCCGCTGTCCAAAGATCACGTTTACGAGAGATCCCGCTGTCCAAAGATTCCGTTTACGAGCTCCCAATAATGTCGTGTCCTCCTTTACAGTGTCGTCCCTGGAGTGAAGAGAGTCGACACCCACATTATAATATTTTTTCCCTCTCAATATTCTGGAGAATCCACCAGCTTCCGTCCAACACACTCCATCAGCCTATGGACACCTTTTCCTATCACTCTCTCTCACTGTCGTACTATTCCCCCTTCTCATACTTCCCCAACGCAACGTATTCAACAATTCTTGCTTCTAAAGATTAATACAGCTTAATTTATTAAAAGAAAAGTGTAACGTATATGAGACGTGTATGCGTAGAAAATGTGTGACGTGTTCTATAAAGTGTGTAGAATCGGACTCTCAGACAACACCCCAGTCAGCTGATCCTAGCAAGGATAGACCACAGCACGTTACGTCAGAACAGGTACATCTCACCCAGTGCCGAAACCATCTTGCCGGATACTGACTTGCCTCTGTAGACCTCTGGTAATCCCATTTCATGATCATCCGAAATAGACACCAGTGGTATTAACAGTTAATCATGGACCGGTTGCACCCTACACAATGTCCGTTCCTATCGTTCCTAAAAAAATGCACAAGTCCTTTGTAGTGTGTACACAGTTATTAATGTTAATTGTTAATGTACTTGATCCTCACTCGTGTCTATCTAGCCTCAAGTATCATGTCTTGTGTTCTATTACACGAGATTATATCACACTAGGTAACTATTATAATTAATGTTCTCGGTTAGTTACTACTGTCTGATGCTGTGTGGGGCATCAGTAATCATCACCCTCTTTGGTGAATCATCTTCCTTCTAGCTTTAGTTACGTTCTGTACGAAACTTTATTGACTGTTCCACTGGTGTTCTTCCGAATGGGATTTGAACCTTTCCTAAAAAACTTGTTGAGTTTCCTCGGATCTGGTAGGGAACCTAGGATAGAAACAACACATCTGGTGATAGTACTAGTCACTGATCCTACCGGCTGAGTGTAAGCCTATTGCCTTGCTTAATGATCTTTAGCTAACTAAACTTTGTCATAGAGCAGATTAGCTACCCACCTAGGGCCGAATCAGGCTATGACAAGGAAAGACCCATAAACAGAGTGCAACCTCAGTATTATATTCACCTTAGCAGAGCCAATATCACTATTCTTCTTCTTCGTTCATCCGGAGATTTTTTCCGGATGTGATTGCGTTGTGCCTGTTTACAGCAGAGCTGCGTTCTTGCGCCGTTAGGCCGACACATCCGACTTCTGCGGGCATTTGTTGACCGGGTTAACCTTCCCGGGGGGTTTTTATGCGTTTTACTCTCACTTTTGGGTTTTGGTTTGGGGTGGATAAAAAAAACCCCCCCCAAAT